>NW_019291606.1:14526-42277 GCF_000500325.1 Leptinotarsa decemlineata
CTATTGTATATTCCTACAATAAACTAAGAATATCCTGAATATTTTATGAATATTCCTCGGGTTCTATTCCTGGAATATTCTTAATAGAATATACCTTAGATATTCTAAGAATATTATAAGATATTCCAAGAATATTCCCAAGGAATTTTCTTAAAATATATCAAAGGTTCGCCAGGAGCACTTCCAGGGAATATTCTCCAGAAGATATATATATATCCATGGCATATTCATAGCATAATACAATATTCTTGAATGTATATATTCATGAAATATACCTGGAATATCTATTGCTATGTGGGATCATTCCAAGTTGAAAAGCAGCCTTTGCATATCCAGTGACATGACTGTGCCAAGATATTTTAGTGCCCATTTTAACCCCTAACAAACCCATCGAAGCAGAAAGTGGAAATGTCTGTCCTGACTTTACTCCATCTGGTTCGAAGACATTTATATTTCTGGAGAAAACCGATGCCTGGGTTTTTATGACATTGAATTGAACCCAGTTACTTTCTCCTGAAATCGAAATCACCTCGAGATCCTCATTAAGATATAGAACCTTCACCTGCTGGTGAAGATATGTATTCGCAGCCGATTTTATGGAATCCAAATTGAATGACGAGACAAGTATGCTTTTGTCAGCAAAGGACGAGGTACTCACCAACCAGATGGAGTAATATTTTGTTGTTCGCTCCAACTCAGGACGAGGAATGAAATACTCCGAGAGAATTTCGATTTTCAGTAATGGAATATCATTAACTTCAGGTCGATGATGGCCACTATGATGGCCACTGACGAGTGGCTAAGGAGCACGAAACCGGTCTGCAAGTGTGGCTGTTCCAAAATTGAAAGTCGACTCATTTAGTTGTATTGTCAATTGCATATGCAGCAAATTTTCTGTGAAGATTCCTGCACTACGCCTGTCGGATATGATCCAACGCCGTTCGTGGTATGAGCCAGGGGAGTAGTTGTTTTCTGATAGGTCCATTCAACCTACTGTGTAGTTATATCCGAGACTGGCTTGTACATTTAAAGTTCATTTCTTTAGATTCAATTGGATTACAATGAAAAGAGGGTTGGAGACACCAGCGTTGATGGTAAAATGATTCGAGATACAGTGTGTCTTACTTCTCATGGAAACATCCTTATATCTTCCGTAACATTCGAGGTAGAACGATGAAACTCTCTGGACTGATGGAAGTGCTCAAAATGCACCTTCCACCTGAATTGGGTTGGCCAAAGTAATATACACTGTCCGCCACTCGCGATGAAACACCCCATTTTTACGGTAAAACATATTAGGGGGCAAAATAGGCTCAAGATTCCTTCAGATTCGTGATCAGGACTACCAAATTACTACGATTACACTTTTTTTCTGAAAAAATTTCAGTCCTGAAAAGTCCGAATTTGTTTCACTTCTCATGGAAACACCCCCGTATCTTCCGTAATAATTGAAGTAGATTTTTTTTGGTTTTGACATCAAAACATGAACGGAATTGTTTAAGAGAAACTCGAATTTTGTTTTCACATAAATAATTTATTTTTTATTTTGTTGCCAGGAAATTTATTCCTTCTCAATGAGAGAGAATATGGTAATTTTGTAAGAGGATCGGAAACATGTAATCAGTGAGGTTTTAGGATGGTTGATGTTAGTTCATATTCTCATTTTCCCATTATTTAAAAAAAAAAAAAGTTATTTNGACAACAATTCAGCAAGTAGGTAAAATAATCTCAATTCTACCAGTTCACCGAGTGTGATTTTTTTTGTAAAAATTAACAGTTTTTTCGGTGTTGCAATGAGTATGAAGATTGATTTTGTTTCGGATGGTAAAATGTTTCCTCAATATTTTGATAGAGGACTCCGCACATTTCTTAAAAGAAATGGCTTGCCTTGAATTTTGCCGAAATTTTGATATGTTGTAGTTCTTGATGTGCTGATTGAAAGTGTCCACAGCCAAAGCTCAGAATTGTACAGCTATCGAGATGTGAACCTTTGAATATAGATTTTCTCTATTTTTTGCAGTTTTTGCTCATCAATCGAGAGCTATCACTTCTGGTTGGCATAGAATTTGGATGTTCAGCAACCAGAATTAGTTTTATGAATAATATTCTTCAGTTATAATAGATGCCGCCATCGATAATTTTTCATACACTGCTTCACACAATCTCGAAAATCTGAGAATGTGGTGCTGTGACATTTTCCTCAGATAGGCTCAAAATGGATGATAGTATCTTATAGCATCTGTATCTTCCATACCTGATACGAGAGACTTGCTTCAATGCAACATCCAGTTGAAATAGATGGAGTTCTAACGGGACAGGTCTCCAGACTAAATATATCGAGTGGCGAATATTTATTTTCACCCTATAGATATCTCAATGACGATGGCGGTGGAAGATACTATGTTGGTTGAACATGACCGATTTTGCTATTGCCATCTCGAAAATGGTGAGACTCACGAAGCTGGTTGAATTAGACGAGAGTTACTTTATTGAGGAACACTATATCACGTCTCTACAGTTTAAAAATCGATTCATATCTTTTCACAGTCAATGTTTAAAGTACAAGCTGAATTGGGAAGTGATTTTTGAGTGAATCAATATTCTATGAGAGAAGTTGTTTCAAATGGGTTTATTTGTATTGTTGTATTTATCATGCAAAATCTACACATCTTGACGAAGCGTTTTGTGACAATGTGCCTTGGGTACCGGTACCTTTGGTTGAGACATAGAACAGCTGACCTTATCGAGGTAGTCGTTCATAGCGTTGCTGCGAGAGAGTAGTATTCATGGGTATTTGGGATTTGAAGTTGACGATAAACTCAATGTGACACCCGTGTTTTCTGGTGATAACGGACGTTACCTGCAGGTATGTAATAGATAATTATTGATAGTTTCGCTGCTTGCTTGGTGGCTGGGTACTGCTAGGTATGATGAATTTGTATCTCTTTCCAGGGTTGTCTCTTGTTGATGTACCTACAAACTCTAAAATAAATTGTGGTAACGTTTCCTGCAGTGGTTTTTGTTGCCGACTACGTCCCAGCCGAACCTATTTGCTTCCCCCTGAGCCTCTAGAGTCTATTTTATTACAGTTTCTACAGCGACCTTATTTTTCTTTTCATTTTCGAAGTTTCTTATCCCTCTTGTTCGATGTTGGAGGAATAGAAAGTCAAATTTGTTCCCGAGAAAAACGAAAGTTTCTGTTTTTCAGATTGACACCTTCTTGAAATTTATCGCTCCACCAAACTTATATTCAACATTTATCGTATTTCGATAAATTCAAAGATCATGAGATGAAATACGAAAAAAACATTATGTCATTCTCCCTCTCAAAAACGAACAAAACATTCTCATTTCACACTTTGCATTTGGAATTCAGACCGCATAAAGTGACTCACACGGAATTGAATACCAAATATGACGTGACATATGCGCTACTTGTTAGGATAGATTCGAGATCCTTTTAGGTTCAGTTTGTTTTGCCTTGATACCACATCGTAGCAAGCTGTTGATTCAATTCCAAGCGCAAGAGGATGTTTCTCCGTTAATTAAAAAGTTCTTTTATATCGTTTTAATGGAGTAACTACATAAACGGATTAAAAAAAACGTATGAAAAGGAACGTTCAGTTGCAACAACTTTAATTGTGCTTCATCGTACAGCGCTGTTTTATTTATTCGAATGAATTTGTGGTTGCTAGTTTTTCTATTTTTCTTTCTCTGTTGGTTTTGAACAAGTCACGACTCTATGCATATGCTTTGAAAAATTCAGCAGAGAGATTATTCGACATAAAATATCATATACTCGTAACATCAGCGTTGCTGGGTTGCTGGGAAAATTGAACTCAAAATATTTCTTTCAATTCCAATATGCGTCAAATTCAAGATATTCACCTGTCAGTATTTGTTATTTGGTTTGATTATTTTAGTTTTGTGTAGTATGGCCTTGTTCAACACACTAAATATCTCAATATGTGGACAACACTAAATCATTCACCCTGAAAACAAGGTGAAATATCTAGGTGTGATGATAGACTCAAATCTGAAATGGAATAATCATATAAACTATGTATGCACAAAGAGCTACATAATAAAGTTTCGTTGTTTAATACATTAGCTAGACATGATAATAGATATAGGGAAGGATGTAAGAAATTCAATAAAGAATACAGAGAGAAACTGCAAATCGCTGAATAGAAAATATCATGAAGAGTTGATATTGAACTCATGCAACAAATCTAGAACAACTTGGACCATAATTGAGGAGCTACAAAAAAAATATAACTATGGAACATCGTGAAATAGTTATAACAGTCAATGATGTTCAATATTCAGATGTAATAATAGCTGAAACATTTATTCTACATGTTACTAGGACTATATCTGAAAACTTTTTTGTTGATACAAGGTTCCTCGAGAGCAATGTCACCTTGAATAACACAAGCTTTTTCATGTTTCCAATTACTGAGGGGGAACTCACACAAATGATTAACTGATTGAAAAACTCTAACTCCACTGGGATTAATAGAATCTCTAATGAAATAATGATAATTTGCTCTAGTAATCTATGTGGTGTCCTGACCTTTTTAATTAATATCTCAACCTCAAAGGATAACCTCAATGGATAACTATAGAGCAATAAGTATTCTTTCAAGTATCTCTAAGCTCAATGAAATCAACATAAAAGAACAATTAGAATCCTATTCCATAGCAAATAACTTGTTATCGCCCTCACAACATGGTTACACTAAAAAAAAGCACTGATACGGCACTGTGTGAATATCAAAATCGAATAGTAAGTCCTCTAGACAAAAATAAATGTGTTTTAGGATTCTTTATTGACTTTCACGGGCTTTCGATTGTGTGAACCATGATCTTTTGCTCGACAAACTCTCAAGATATGGCGTAAGAGAAATACCCCTGTTCCTACTGAACTCATACCTATATAAGAGAGGGCAAGTAGTCAAAATTGGAAAAAGTCTGAGTACTGAGTATACACGTATACGTTACAGACACAATCGATAGTAATTTTCAAGCAGAACAAAGTTTCATAAAAAACCTGACTGCTACAGTAATCACAGGTTTATATGATATATCACTACTCTCCTGGCTAATACCACGAAGGGCATTGGATTATATCCGACAGGTATCAGTGCAGAATTCTTCACTGAAGAATACAACTGCCTCAATAGATATTAAAATTATTGGCAGACACTTGCAGGCCGGTTTTGGGCTGTTTNCCTGTATATTAATCTGCCGCGCTTTAATAAATCCCGAAATCTCCGCTTGGGCTCCCCTATTATTAGATGATTTGATTTATAATCGGTCTTCAAGTATGCCCGTTGACTATATGTGATTTGAGGATATGATAGTTTATGATGCTACTTCAGTGAGCACACCAATAATATCGCATTTTTTCAACTTGTACGTATCTCACAGAACGAATGATAATTTAGACGATTCAACTGAAGAATTAAGGTAAAATATCAGTGTCAGATGAATCAGGAGTATAAGAGTCTACTTGTGGTTTGAGTCCAAAACTTCAAGTCATTATTGATATCTATTTTATTTATGGAAACCACCATTCCGATAACTATTCAAATTCAAGACGTATCCAACTCAATTCAAACCACAAGACACAATTGAATACAAATACTATTATCGTCAATCGCAAATAACACTGATCACTTCTGGATCCCCTGAAGTACATAGAGATGTGTCGCCATAACTTATTAATTTCGATTTGATTCACATAATCCCTCACACCGCATTCGTGCCTCTACCGCCCTATTCGGTAAACACTCCAGGCTCAATGTTTGAGCTGATTGTTGCAGGCTCTCCTCACTCGAAATTTCCAATCTCGGTGGCGTGTTTCATAACTGACGTGATGAATTAGTAGATCTCTTCATTAGCGTTCGGTGTCGATGGCTTGAAATAACGATTCCAACGTCTCAGATTCGACTCTGATTGCTTATTGAATACACACAATCTGATATTGCGAATTATAAGGAGTGGTATATGGTGAATCTGATGAAAATGATTGGGAATAGCGTCTACCAGAATCGTAATGAGAAAGTAAATAGAAAGAAACTGGAAACTTTGGCGTACAATGAATCCCATACAAACACTTTTTTCCATCATCAGAAATGCAGTACTCTCTCCGAAGCATTTCACCATTCAAGTTGGCGTCTTCAGAGGATGAAAAAATTTTCATCTTCACGAATTTCAGTAGCTCGGACTACTATTGTATGATATGATTCTGATCTGATTTGGAATATCTTGAAAAAAAACAAGTAAAATTAAAACGATGAGCAAATATCGATTATATTGAGCAATGAAAACGTGAAATGAAACTATAATTATATGAAAATTAACAAAAACTCATCAACAATTATAAATGAAATTGAAAGGGTTGAAAAAGATTTCAAACCAAGTTACTTCATGACGTTTCGTTTGTTAGTATTCACAATCGTCTTCGGGTAATAACTGGACTCCTTTCTCCAAGATCTGACTATTTATAGATCATTCGATTGCTTCCACCTATCCCCTTCTCCCTCTCTCCGCTTCATCGGTTTTTAGCGGAAGCTGACCGTTTGGTGGGAGTTGGTCGTGTTCCGCTTGATTAGAAGTTTTTATTTGTTGCGTATCTCTACGCTAGCTTAGCCAAATGCGTTGTTGGACAACATATATGCGGCTTGTTTAAATTTTCTTTTAAACCAGTGTTCCTACTTTGTAGCATTTATAAAAATCTACTGTACTTTTCATTTAATTTCTATTTCACCGAAAGTAATCCTTATTGATTTTAAAAAAAGTTTCCTGAGGTGTAAGCAATCCAATTTACACCTTTTGCCTCGCTGAAATTTTCACTTCTCAATTCACATATGATAATTAGTTTTTGCTACAGATTGATGAGTTTTTCTTTCCAATAGGACCGGTTCATTCGTATCCCTTTGAGGTAAATTTTTTATTATGAGGTGTTGCCAAAATAATTTGGGTGAATTCCTTAGGATAGACTTGCGCGGTAGGTGATCCTCGATCATGAGAACTGCAAAGAGAGGTGCCATTTTGGGAAAGGAGAGTGATGAAGGAGAATCTCGAGAAGGGATTTGTTTAGTGGTGAGCCCTGTGGTCCAAATTCAAGAATTTGAACGATATTGTTCCGGATATAGTTTCATATATAGATTTTGAGAGTTCTATAAAAGGTTGCACTTCCTGAGGATTCTACTGGGTCACAACCACTTTTCCAGAACGAACAACGCCATTTCCTTGAAGACGTTATTTGTTATATTTTTTGTTTACGGAATCCTTCGTTCAAGAAGGGTTTTAGTATTGGAGACTTTTTACAATAGTTTTTCTGCAGAAGAGCTTCTACAGAACTTGTTAGAAATCATTAAAAACGGAAGAACAAGGACTTCTCTTTCTGGTTGCCTTACGGAATGGATTTTCAGTTAATTTACCGAATGGTGGGTTTTTCATTCGTCCAGTTCGATGAATTTTATTATCCACGTCCACAAGATAGTCTATGTATGTCAGATTTTGATTTCAGTATTTTGTGAATTTCAAGTATCTTCAGAATATCTGATTTTTATAGTTTCATTTCAGTGCCGTGGCTTAAAGAACTAAATTGGATTAGATTTGGTTTCACAGTCGACCAGATCATGTTATCATTCATTTTATTGACTGTGCGTCGCTCAACTTAGATATTTATAAACAAAATATTCAATTGCTGAAATTTCAGGATACAGAAACGTTTTTTTAACGAAATCCATAGTGCACACCGACGAAGAGCTGCCGTACTCATTGTGCCTATCTTTCGAGTAAATCTATTATAATTTTTGTATAACATGAAAGATAAGGTCACAACTTGTGAATGATTTCAGGTTGAGCCAACTTGTTATGTTGATGAGTCCAAACATGCTCCACTAATGCTAATTAGCTGGTTTCTCCTCGCTGTGTGTGCTTCTTGTGCTCGACAATGCGAACTTTCAATGGTCTCTTAGTTTCACCGATGTATGATTCTCCGAAATCGCAGGGCATACGATAAATGCAATTCTTGGAATTGTAGTCCGCTTTTGGTGGCCTGGTTTTCGTGAAGCTGCTATGGATAGTATTTCCAAATATGAAGTAGGTTCTGATGTTATACTTGGCCCCAATTCTTCTTATCGTTTCCGACAATCTTCTGATGTAGGAAAGTACAAGTACTGGTTGTGACGACTTCTCTCCCTTATGATGCTCTTGCTGTCTTCTAGACATCTGTTTCACCATCACTTTGGAGTACCCATTCCGTTGAAGATCATTTTTGATGATGCCTTTCTTTTTCTTGGTATTACAGAGCCCGAAAGCACGGTCTACTAGAGGCTTGATGATTCCTCTCCTGATCGATTGATGGTGATTAGATTCTGTATTCAGATTCTGCCCCGTGTTAGTGGGTTTTCGGCATATAGATGAGATACGTGGACGATACCTTCATAATATGGAACCATGGGAATGGAGAACTAGACACCTTCCTGGACGTGAGTCCTTCCATCACTTTAACTATGGAAAAAGAAGTCCACAACGAATAGCTGTTCTTAGACGTATTGGTGAAGATGACCGACACTCAATGCGAAACATATGTATACCGAAAACGCAGTCACACGGGACAGTATCTGAACCAGGATTCCAATCACGATCAGTTGACTAAGAGAACAATCATCAAGACTAGTAGACTGTGCCATCGGGTTCTGTAAAACCAAGGAAATTCTCAAAAAGAACCAGGCATCATCAAAAACAATCTCCAACGGAATGTTCACTCCAAAGTAATGGAGGTACAGACTTCAGCTAGAAGACAGCAAGAGCCTAACAAGGAAAGGAAGCCCTACATCAGAGGATTATTAGAAAGGATAAGAAGAATTTGGTCCAAGTATAACCGCATACCCTGCGAGTACGGAGAATCATACATCGATGAAACTAAGAGGCCATTGAAAGTTCGCATTGCCAAGCACAAGAAGCACACACAGCGAGGAAAAACCAGCAAATCAGTAATAGCAGAGCATGTTTGGACTCACTAACATAACATCAAGTAGGCTCAAGCTGAAATCATACACAAGGTTTGGAAAAAAATTCAAAGAAGCCGTATATATGTTTTCCAATAACGCATTTAGCCAAGCTAGCGTGGAGATACGCAACAAATGGAAATCGCCAATCAAGCGGAACACAACCAATTCCCGCCAGACGGTCAGCTCCCGCTAAAAACCGATGAAGCGGAGAGAGGGAAGAGGGTATAGGTGTAAGAAATCAAATGACCTTTGACTAGTCATATCTCAGAGAAATAAGTCCAGTTATCTTCTGAAGACGATTGGGAATTCCAACAATCGAAACGTCATGAAGTAACTTGGTTTGGAATCTTTCAATTTTCAATTTTCATTTTTTGTCAACAATTTTTTTGATTTTCATCTCTTGTTAACAGTTCAATTTCTTTATTTTTTGGTTGTTGCTTGTATTTTATTTCAATGTAATTTTAGTTTCTCCGCTAAATATAATTGTTATTTCTACAGATTCTTTCAGAGATCTCGAATCAATTTATATCATATAAGACAATTGTAGTCCGACCTAATGACAATTTTGGAGATGTTTCTATCATCTACTGGTTGCTCCGTTCTGAAGCTGAGAAGGAGGAACTATTGACAAATATTACAATTTCTTGCACATCAGAAGACAAAATTCTATCCCCAATTTTGATTTACAAATCCTGTAGGCACACTAATTATGAGAACTCAATTTCATATTTCAATTCAGCAACATGATTTTTCGGCATCCCAACTCACGCTTGCCGTCAATCAATTTGGGACACTACATTCATCGCTCTCTTCATCTCTCTCATTTTCGTTCCTCTCGCTCTTCGTTAGGCTGACGGGGTAACTCAATACCAATTACTGCCAAGTGAGCCGCATGATTTTTATGATCGGGAGCATTAAATAGTTGCGTTAACCGATATTTTCAGTTTTTCTCTCCCTACCGAGGAATAAATCAATTCTACTGCAGGCAACTTGACAGCGTCGGGGGGGGGGCTGCAGAAATTTCAAGATACCCGAAGAAAATGATGTGGGAAACGACGAAGGGTGTGCGTGTTGGCTATAAACTATAGGGGTTTGTTATTAGCGATTTGTTTGAGAGGGTCTTGGATTAGGTCATTACTGAATCGTTTGGGTACTTGCATGGGAAATTTCGCTGCCCTCGTCGTGGTGGTTTTCTGTTCTGAAAGATGGGAACACGAACATGTTTCACGAATTGAACATATTCAGAACGCCATTCATGATAATAATGATAGAATTTTCGCAACGAATTTTATTTAAGACGCGTTTTCCTACACGCTAGCTTCATTAGATTCAGTAAATGAGGTACATTTTGGAAAAACCATTATTTCTAGGTAAACAGGTGGAATATTGGCAGTTCATGTCGAAAGCTTATTATATAAATGATCAATTCATATTAAATGACATCACGCTATGCGGAGGTTTAAGTGAGGGGGCCTATTCGACCCTCCACCGCAACCCGCAAGGGTTCATTGTGGCTCACACCTATTTACACTCGACCAAATAAACCCAGCTTCTTAACGAAGCCGATTAGTTTGTATGGTGATTAGTCTTTCCGGTCAGATGGTTAGACTACGGCTTTGCCGAACTCGAAGAACCTAATTCGGTCCCCAGCGGGGCAGGCACAAAGTATATGCTCTGATGTTTCATCATTTTCCAAACACAGGTGACAGACACACTCTCTTTCGTCAGTCCAAGTCGCTGCATATGATGATTCAAATGACAGAGGCCTGTAAGAAGGCCTGTTAGACATCTTAGTTCATCCCTACTGTAGTCCAACAACTGTTTGGTATCAAGCTAACATAAACGCCTTAGTGTGAGCCAATCCTGGAAGATTCTGCAAGAAGTCTATGAATATTCTTCTCATACGGGTGTTGTTTGGCAAAGCCTAAAGCGATGTCAATGACAGGTTCCGGTCCGATAAAGCTAAGTGCAGTAGGTACCCTCCTTTGCAAGGGGGTCAACAACCTCATTGCCTTGCAGGCCAGTAAGGCTATAGCCAACCAGACCAGAGACAATCTGTTAAGTCTTCCTGTCGGGGAGAGTTGTTTTTGACAATTTGCTACCAATTCAGACTTTGCTCTGTCTGCTCTCATTGCCGCTTGACTGTCCAAGAATATTTTTGATGTGAAGGTACGCATCAAGGTCTAATTTCATTTGAAATTCTTCTGGTTTTTGAGCTTCTTCAGTTATAGATTTATCATCTGTGCGGGAAATCATCAGTTCAGTCTTATGAAATCATCATTTTAGACTTACAATGTAAAGGCACATAATAATAAAACGTTATTGAACGATATTCGTCCATCTGTATCAAATTGATCAGAATGACAAAATATTTTGTAAGGGAGGATCTCAGATCTCTCAATGTATAGTATTTCCAATATCAATTGGAACAGCACAGAGAAGGAATTCCCGCCCCGACATAGGCGTCGGCATATTATTTTTCAGTGGTAGTTTTTCAAGTACTTATTCTTACAAGCATATCAATTGATCACCACATGAAAAAGTTATGTCAACTGAATTTTTCCACCATGGGTAATTATGAGTTTCGTCGAGGTAGATTATATGTCTGCTGGATTCTCGGTAGCTTTTCATCCGCCTCAAATATTCTTGTCGGAGTTGAACAATGCGTGTCGATTCCATTATGATCATCCGATTGTTCAATTTTTCATATTTGAAACCACAAGACAATAAGACACCTCGTAGGGTCTCTAAAGATTTGTAATTGTAATCGGGATTGTCGAGTGATTTATACCAAATCATTTCCGAGGTTGGTACTTAATTTTTTTGGTATATACCATAAATTGTTCGCCGAATCACATATTTTGTAGCACCATCAACGTTTGCTGATATTCCTTTGTTTTCGTTTCATTGCATGGTCAATGACATATCCTATTTCAATAAATCTGTGGAAAGAGATACTTTCGTTAACTCACAAATTCTATTCACAATGGCATTCTGTGGAGTGTGACAGTTTTTCTTCTTCAAGCACTCATGAATATTTAAAATTACTCGCTGAACTTGAACATGTAAATCCTCATTTTCAAATTCCGTATCCCTGTCGATTGACACAGAATCTCTCAAGACCAGGCAGGCTGAAAGTAACAAGACGTTCAAGACGTTCACCAAAAATTACTTGAAAACACATTGTTTTTATAGCAACGACTACCTGGCTACACCAACTCACATGTTTGAATCTTAATCAATTCAATTGTGGCCTTCAATTACCATATATTTTTTCAAATTCAATTATCATATTATTTACATCATGTTGGTATTTCTCATATACATTTGCTCTACCACTGATGAAAGTTGTGTTTTTTTAAATATCATTTGTTACCTAATTGAAATGTGTGTTGGTTGTTTATATGTTTATATGGCTCAAAGATTATTATTTGACTTCCTAGAAATGTAATTTTTTCTCACATAACGTGGTTTAATAAACTATCTATCTATCTATCTATCTATCTATCTATCTATATTGTTTCGGTTGCGCGAAAGCAAAGAATGGACACCCAGTTTCGGAGCTTTTTGACCTTTCAGGGGAATCTGTGTGAAATATTTCCTAAATACATTTTCAGAAATAGCTGATTGGGCTAATCCTGAATCAGTTTGAAAACTTATGGGAATTTTATCAACAACCAATTTCACGTAAGAAGGTTTTATATTGTCATTTGAACCCATCATATTGGAACAATTTACATCAAAGATGGATTCCAAATGAAAATCAGAATTTGACTTTTCAACAGCTTTTCAACTAAAAATGTTTGTGAAAATTTGCTACATTGAGGCGTTAAGTGCCTTTTTTTCCGCAACGGTGGCATGTACAATTCTTGAGAGCACATTCTCTAGCCACATGATCAGTTCTGCCACAAACGAAAAACTTACTTTGGTGAGGAACGTTCCTGTTTTGGCTTGCCATATTATGGTTCATCCCCATTTCACCTGCTTGTCTTGAAGTAATCGGTCCCATAGGGTTTTGGTGCCTTCTCAAAAGTCCTTTCCTATGATGAAGTTGCTTATGGAAATTTACAGGTTCCATTTTTATATTCACCCCCATTGATGATTCTCTAGAATAATGTTCTTGTAAAGCCGACTCCTCCGCCAAAGCGAGTATGGCAATTTTCCTAACTGAAAGTCACTGTAGTGATAGATGTATCCTCTTCGAATAAACGATACATAATTTTTGTATCGTTCACTCCAAGTATAAAAATGTCGCGCATCACCATATCCAATTGCTTCCCATTCTGCTACACTTTCTTCCTTGTTTCGTTTGGCCTCATAAAATTTCAGCCGTTCAGCGAAGTATGATTTAACAGGTGAAAAATGCTCTGTTAACGACTCAATGAGTTCCTCGTAAGTTTTTGTATCCAGTTAATTTGGTACACATAAATTACGAACCAACACATAGGCGTATTTAAAAGAATTGCATTTTTGCGACATTCCTCTGATATTTTATTAGCCACAAAAAACTGATCGAGTCTTTCCTTGAACACCGAGAAATTTGAAGTTTCACGATGAAAAATGTTGAGAGATCCAAGAAGTCCAACAATGTTTTCCGTCATTGTCAATAATCTGATTGCACTACTCACAATTCCCAATGAACAGTTATTTTGCGTGAAAACGAAAAATCTTCGTCGCCAATGTTCTGTTTGATAATCAACGTAAATTGAGTTTCTCAAAACTCTGGAAACAACGGTTCCTTACTCTTTTTCTTGCGAACTAGTTGAATGTATAAATTTCAGATAATCACGAACATGAGTTACTCTCCAAAACGAAACTGAACCGACGAAAAACTGTTCAAACTTTGCAAGAATTCCCTCGGGAATTATCAACTTCCAAACTCGCCTGTAGGAATTGAATATCTTTCACGAAGGTTCACGGAAAGTTGAAATGTTGAGTATCTACAATCTCGAAGATAAATATCGTCACAAGTGCTTTTTGCTAAGCTTCTATTCGAGCTATCTGAATAACGTTGTTTGCTCATTGTCATCGAGGCTGATGCATTCGAATGCCAGGAACAGAATGATGTTTGTACTAATAACCCGAACATCACAAAGCTATTATCGATCTATGCGAGAGCAGTACTTGACAGGTATTTTTCAGGATGTTACATGGTTTTTTTTTCATTCCAAGTAATATATTTCTTGAAGAGATTCCCAGAAAATATTCGTAAGCTCTTCCAAGATGACAAAAAAGTCTTAATGGAACGTTTCTCATTCCTTGCACATAATAAAACTTCGGTTGAAAGATCATCACGCTACTACCCGATACCATCAAAATATTCAGTGCTTTCAATTCTCCAGCTCCTGAAATTCAAGAGATATCAGTGAGAAACTGATTTTCGTAACAGTTTGTTCAAAATATTTATTGGTATTCTGGAATTTCAACCTATATTCATCAATGTGAAGGAATTGTGATCACATTTCTCACGAGAAATGAATCGAACTCCATTTGAACAAGTTTGTACAGTTTCAATATCACATCAGCGATTCACTTTTGAGTCAAAACCCTTGATCGCAGAGAAGACAACCATTTCAGTAATATCTACTTTGAAAATAATGAAATCTAAGGTTAGATAATACTCAAGTCCAACATGGTTGAGTTGAGTATTATCCCCACGACAACATGAATGATTTGATGAGTAGGAAGTCCTTCGATATTTTTCAGTACAACGACGTGAGTAGAAGTACTGAGAAACCTGACTGATATTGATAAAAGTTGACAAGTTATTGAATAACAACAGAAAAAACTTCTGGGAGTAAAAAATTCTAAATTTGCGTATAATTTCAGGAAACTCTAGAAATCTATTGTAGACACTCATCCGTAACCTTTGATCTCTTTGGGGATTTGTTTCATCCCATACTATTGCAGCACTTTTTCTATTTAATGAAAAAGAGCAAATGCAGACGGCAGCTCTTCGTCGGTTGGCACTATAGGTTCGTTTACAAACAAAAGTATATCATTGTACAGTATTTGACTGGTTAAAAAATAGGAGGGGCGCCACTGCAACTTTCAAAATGTCTATGTCAAATATTACTTACTTGGAAAGTTGGGCAACCGAGTAATGACTAAATAGTTGTTATACCCAAAACTATGAGAGACTTCACCATATGATATTATCAAATTGATGAGTGGTAATCAATAAATAAATAAAATATAGTAAAACATACAAACATTTGATATCAATAACTCTTCAATGGTTCAGAGCGAAAGTTCCCAAAAATAAGACTTGTAATTCTAATAATAATATTCAAAATTAGATACTTCGAGAGGTTAATTGATTAGGTAGAAGATGTTTCAGGAAATGAACTTCCCAGCGCATAGTACTATGTGGTGGTTTACATATATTCGTTGAAAAACATACCTGAGTGTATTAAGATTGAATGTACATTAATAATTAAAAATTTAAATGGTAGGATTTTATCCTGTATAAAAAGTATATAAGGAAAACCTGTTCCTCTGGCGACAGAACTTTGAAAACTGAGTACGGAATCCCAGGCCAACCAGGACTGGAGTGATGAGTGGAGCGATACTACGATAGCTTTATTCTCTCTGAGTGCAATCAAATGTTCATCGGGCTGAACCGTGGAGTGTACACTTTGGGCAAGTGAGACCTATTGGAACCATAATACCAAAAATATCCTTGAAATGTAGACGAGGGGTTAAACCAAAGCTTGGGAGATAACCAATCAGAACAGAAACTGTCACAATTCCCTGGGTAAAAATGCTCCGTGTACAACAACCCTATAAATGTTTTTTTAGAAACTGTCCTATATTGTCGCTAGCAAGAGAACAATGAAAATAAAAGTAGGAAAACTCGCCTTTCGTGAACTGTTGATGCCGATATAAAGGAGATGTCTCCTAGTGATCTGTTCATCTTTCTAGAAGGGACAGGATGGACGATGACCTAGGAGGAAAACTCCTCGGGAGGATGTACAATGGGTCACATGTGGCCTAAGTGCGTGAGTCTATAACCTCTCCTCCCTACTCTACAGATACTAGATACCAGAACATAAATACGCTTCACGCAGCCGTAACATCCAGTCATCGAAGATAACTGAAGAAGCTTGCTACTTGCGCTAGCAAAACGTCCGGAAGAAATAACGAAAATTGACGGCCTCCACATCGGAAAAATAGCCCGAATTTTGTTTCCTTGAATCATGACTTCGGTTGTGAAAGCCTAGGTTCTTTGATTTACATACAGTTTTTATACCAATGTATGTGTGTATTATTAATGCTATGTGAAGGATTCAATGTACTCCATGTAATTTACTGTAGTTGCTTCAAAACACGAGATTCTCATAACAATGAAATTTCTGGTTGGTGGTTTTTCCGATAGTCACTGAAAATCGAACCCATAATTCGTTTCTGATACGATTCACCCTCTAGAATCAACAGGACCCTCCAAGATATATTTCACGACATCTTCAGATGTCAATTCAAGTGAAACTCGCTCATTTTGAACTGTAAATTTACACAAAGCGGGCCAACCTTTCGAGACACTTCCCTCTGAAAAATACTCGTTAATTAAAACAAACAACTCAATTTCAGAGGGAAACTCTAATAGATAAGATGAGAGGTAATCAATTAAGGATTCCTCTCGAGCGAGTCGATGGGGGGGAAATGTGTTGTGAGAACGATGCTTGAGATCGAGAGCTGGCTAACGACGGTCGGTCTTTGATTCACGGCCAGAACGGCCATTGTTGGTGGGATACTTTCGATTGGATGGGACTTGTTTTTGCTCAGTTGTGTACGGGGTGGACGTTCTCCTAACACAAGTACGATTTCGGTTAAGTTTGATTCAGTATCAAAGCAGAAAACGGCTAAGAATGTTAGCACTGGAGTGCTTGGAGTGAAATGTGTACCGAACTTCACTGAAATATTGATGATGTCACAAAAATACCGTCCAGGTGATGATGAACTTTGTTTGAACAGCTGTGTTCCCCCTCCCCACGAACAACAAACCCCCAGAAGATGGAAATAGTACGAGCTGAGGATAGACGGAGTCTATCGTTCTGATGAATGGGAATAGAACGAAAATTTCACTACAGAAACTATATAGAAGTATAGAAGCCCCAGTTACAGCAACATCACATCGACAATTTATAATATAATAATAATGTTCAATAAATCCTTCAAGATCACAAAATGATATAGGATACGTCACATGGAAAATAAAATGCATACATATATGCACGCACACATTTACATATATATGACATACAAAAATACAGATAGAAAATTTCACAAAGCATATTTCATTATCAACTCTTATATTATCAGTCCTCATTTCGAATCAAATATTCTGCTGTACTGTAAAAGCAACCGTTAATCAAGAACTCTTTCAGATAGACTTTATAATTTTTTTTTTCATTTCTTATATTTACAGGAAGATTATTGAAAAATTTTGCACCTGCGAAAGATGGACACTTTTCAAAAAACGATGAAGAGTGTTTTTGAAGCCTTATCAAATTACTATTTCTCGA
The DNA here is from genome assembly GCF_000500325.1 of Leptinotarsa decemlineata. Lineage (NCBI taxonomy): Eukaryota > Metazoa > Arthropoda > Insecta > Coleoptera > Chrysomelidae > Leptinotarsa > Leptinotarsa decemlineata. The sequence goes on from NW_019291606.1 coordinate 32,084, forward strand.
TGGGTACGAATGAATTTCAGAGTTTCGATGGTGATCGTGTGAATATTGTTTGAATACTAGTATGCACTTGTAAATATATATACATGGTACACACATGATTCCATTTTCAACAAAAGTTTTTTTGCAAGACTCTTGGCACTCTAATTTGGATATTAGTCGTATAACCCTTTTCTGGGACACAAAAATTATATGAAGCTTGGAGGAGCAACCCCACACAGCGATATTATATGAGATGTGACAGTATATAAGGGCAAAATAAACATTTAGGAGCTGTTTTTTGTTGAATAACGATCTCAATTGTCTAATAGCATAGTACCCCGAATTGACTTTTTTATTCGCTTGAGCTATACTTGACTCCCATGACATGTTGACATGACATGTTGCTATGACCGTACTAAGAAATTTGGTTTTGTCTGATTATGCAATAATCTCTTTTCCTACCCCGACCACAAGTGGTCTAATTTTTTTAATCGTTCTATAGTAAAATTGCATCACCACTGTTTTGCTCGAATTCACAACTAGATTCGGAGCTAGATACCTCTGAAACCCATTGCATATAGTTTACCGCAGGGTCAATAATGTCAAAAGCTTTAGATAGGTCAAAGATTTAGGCGCTGGATAATTGATTGTGAACATCCAGCTTGTGCGGAAGAAGCACCTCTCTTGTAAAATGAAAAATATACTGTTACTCCCAAAAACACGTCCTGGACGCGTGTCTAGTACACGCATACTTCCCACTTGCCTGGAAACAGGCAAATACTGTCCTAATCTCAAAACCCCACAAAGACCATACAAATGCAGACTCTTATAGACCCATCAGTCTCCTCAATGTCATATGCAAACTTCTAGAACGACTAATCACAAACATTGAATCTCTTCATACACGAAAACAACATCATCCCTCCTCACCAACATGGATTCAGATCGGAACACTCTATCCAAAATGCGCTAGTCGAACTAAACACACACATCACCCAGAACATCAATTCTTCCTTTGGTACTATCGCCATCCTCCTAGACATAGAAAAAGCATTTGACAAGGTCTGGCACGCGGGCCTGATCTGGAAACTAATCCAAATCCATCTTCCACCACGCTTCATCAGACTAGTCGCTTCCTATCTCACCAACCGACAAGTCCGCGCAAAAGTCGGCGAATCACTATCTCTTCCATTCACTCTTGAAGCCGGAGTCCCCCAAGGCTCTATCCTCGCTCCCACATTATTCTTAATCTATGTGCACGACTCCCCCATAACTCAAAAAATCCTGCAATACGCGGACGATACTATCCTATACGCATCCGCAACTAGTACCCGCATCCTACAAACAAAAGCCCAGACAATGATTGGCCACTTCGAACAATGGTGCAACAAGTGGCGAATCAAAATAAACCCTATCAAAACACAAACAATTCTGTTTAGACACCCAAACACCACTATTCGTCCCAAACTCAACACTAACGACTTGAACCTCAGACTGTTAGGAGAGAACCTCCACCTCCAAAATTCCTACTTGTCCTACTTGGGGGTTACCTTCACAAGTACCCTCAACTGAGAGACCGACCTGAGAGAAACTCTGGACAAAGTCCGGAAAAGAGCAAATCTTCTGAAAGCACTGGGTGGCAAATTCGGTAGATGCTGTAGCAAGACTCTCTTACACACATACAAAACTTTCATGAGACCGATCGTGGACTACAAAGCCATGCTCTACTGCACCCTAAACCAAAGACAAGTCCATCGAATAGTAAGAACCAAGAGAAAAATCTTCAGAAATATCCATAACCTCCCCTTCAGATATCCCTCACACAACTTATACAAATAGATAAGTGACTCTTAGTTATGCTTGAAGAAGCTATTGTATAGTGAAACACGTGTCGCGGTTTTTGTAAAAACCTTATAGTGAAAATCATTGAATAAACTCTATTGATTAGTTTTTTTGAATGAAATGAATAAAAACACTTTTGTCAAACTCGAAACCGGTCGTCTAAATGAATTTTACCACACCGTGTGGTGAGTGATCAATAGGTCCGCGAGTCATGTGTCAAGCATACACAATGAGCCAAGAATTTCTCCTGTATTACTCCAACTCATTTTCTTACGATAGATACGAGGTGGTAATATAGTCGAAATGGAGATGGTATATAACACTTCAAATTTTCCTCGGACTTCTAGAGAGTATACGACGTGGAAACATCTAGAAAGGAATATTAGAAAGTTGTGCCTCATTTCTGAAACTGGATGAGAGAAGATGTGATTGAAAGTTGCCCCTGGGAAAATCTCTGCAAAAAATACAAATCCGATTTGAAAATTTTCAATTATAGGTCATCACCAACTGAAGATATATTGTCATGCTGTTTGCTTTTCCTGAATATCTCAGAATAAGATTCCATATCCAATTCTGGTTCACATTTGTCTTCTGGACTAGTCTGCAGTTTCTTTCATGCTTCTTCGAATTTGTTCCCATGTATCTTTTAGTGTTTCCGATGTATACCTTTACACAATTGCACGGTATGCGATGAAACCCTGCTGCTGATAGTGGATCCCTTTTGTATGAAGCTGACTTAAGGCTTTGCTGTACTTTCTTGGTGGTTTGTGAACCGTTTTGATGTTGTGTTTCCCCATGGGTTTTCCAATTGTGTCAGTGACCTAATAGAAATGAGGTAGATACGCACATGCAACCATCTGAGCCTTCTCCCCGATTTGAACCGTAAAACTTTTCAGTTTCATGGCGTTGTTGATCTTGGGTACCATTTGATCTTAAAGTCATTTGAAGATGTTTCAGTTATTCCTCTAGATGCTCTGCTCCAGAGAAGATGTGATTGAAAGTTGCCCCTGGGAAAATCTCTGCAAAAAATACAAATCCGATTTGAAAATTTTCAATTATAGGTCATCACCAACTGAACGATATATTGTCATGCTGTTTGCTTTTCCTGAATATCTCAGAATAAGATTCCATATCCGATTCTGGTTCACATTTGTCTTCTGGACTAGTCTGCAGTTTCTTTCATGCTTCTTCGAATTTGTTTCCATGTATCTTTTAGTGTTTCCGATGTATACCTTTACACAATTGCACGGTATGCGATAAAACCCTGCTGCTGATAGTGGATCCCTTTTGTATGTAGCTGACTTAAGGCTTTGCTGTACTCTCTTGGTGGTTTGTGAACCGTTTTGATGTTGTGTTTCCCCATGGGTTTTCCAATTGTGTAAGTGACCCAATGGAAATGAGGTAGATACGCACATGCAACCATCTGAGACTTCTCCCCGATTTGAACCGTAGAACTTTTCAGTTTCATGGCGTTGTTGATCTTGGGTACCATTTGATCTTAAAGTCATTTGAAGATGTTTCAGTTATTCCTCTAGATGCTCTGCTCCACATATTTTACGAGCTTGTTCCGTTAGAGTGGAGATTATTTCTCTCTCTTAACCAGGATGGTGATTGGATACTTAGTACATACAGATACCTATCCGTGTGCGTGGGTTTTCGGTACACTTTGTGGGTTAGTCTAGCACCGCATCATTCGATGAGTACATCTACGAATGCTATCCGCTAGTCCTGTTCCATGGTGAACTAGATGCTTTGGTGTTGAGCGTTCAAGTGGTCTAAGAAAAGGTTCAGAGCGCCTCTTTCATGATTCTAGATGATAAAGGTGTTATCCACGTTATGTAGTCACGAGGTCAGTTTCAATTCGAAGGTGTAAATTGCTATCTCATGATGTCATGATATGGACTGGCCATTGAAGGGAGAACATTGACTCCAAAAACTGAAGAAAACATGAAGGAATTTACGTCTTGTCATTCACGTCACTCATACACGTCGGATACAACGTCACGATGTTTTACTTGTGGCATATTTCTTTTGTGAAAATTTTGGGATTTTATTTGTCATAGTGCTCTGTGACTGGCCAGGGCGTTGAAAAATCAGATGAAAACTTGTGTGCAGCAAAGTAGAATTGTTCTAGAATCTGGTAGATGAAAAGTCAGTTTTCCTAGAATTAATTCGTGGAACATGAAAGTTGAAGTAGGAGAATAGTTCGGGACAATCAATCAAATTATTCACTAGTTCTATTGAGTAGGTTCTTCGGTTTTGAATGCCTTGATGCCTTGTTCAGGGAAAACTCTTCGTTAAATAATATATTCCATGAAGCCCCTTTGTATGGACTCGATTTTGTTTATGTGGACATTGTATATGGGTGACCAGATCAGGGAGTCATATTCCAGCCGAGATTTGACGTATGCATTGAAAAGAGTTGAAAAACTGTCTCTGGTACGAAATTTCTTACAGTTACGATAGATGAGCCCTAGCATCTTTCTGGCTGAGCATGTTATTGTGTACTAGTGTATGGAGAAACTCAGTTTAGGGTTAAATGTGACAACAATGTCTATTTGATGAGTGCTCATTTGGAGAGGTGTGTTATTTATGCAGTAATCATGAGAGATAAAATTATGTTTAAGGGTGTATTTTGAGTATTTACATTCGTTTGTATTGAGGGGAAGATTATTTTCAGTACATCAAAGGTGCAAAAAGTCTAGGTGTTTTTTTGTAAGATTAAGCAGTCCTCCTCTGATTTTATGGGACGAAAAACTTTCAAATCATCTGCAAAGAGTAAGAAATTACTAGAGAGATTGTTTCCTATGTCGTTAATGAAGAGTGAGAATGAAAGAGGTGCTAAATTGTTTCCTTGAGGGGCACCACTATTAGCAATGAATTGAAACGAATTGTGACCTCTATAATCTATGAATAGAATACGTTCAGTTGAGTATGATCAGAAAAGGTTCAAGAGTTGGGAGTTAAATCCATATTGGTGATGTTAATTGATAAGAATGTCATGATCCAATTTGTAAAACGCCTTAGGAAAATCTGTGTAGACAGTATCTACTTGTAGGTTATTATTGAGTGCATTACTAACTGATTGTGTGAAGCACATTGAGTTATTTATTGTTGATCTTTTGCTGAAGAAACCATGTTGATTGTTTGAATTTGAATTCTCAACATCAGGAAAGATTCTGTTGTACAAGTACATGTCAAAAGCCTTTGCAAAGTTGGATAGCAGGGTTATAAGTCGGTAGTTTTGGATATTGTTTTTTTTCAAATACATTTCCAACTTTTCTCGTTTCCAACTTCATTTTGATTTTACGGTCAATATTATTTATTATAAGTCAACTCTGTTACATCTCAATCGATTTTTTATTTTTTGCCTAATACGGATTTCTTATACAGATACTTCAATTTCAATAACTCTCCATAAATATAACTATCGAATTAATCGTCAGGAGTAATATGCTCTCTCAGATTCACTGGGCGTTGAATAAATCGTCGCACACTCGCTAACTTGCATTTATCGACTATTACTCTCTCAGTCGTTTCCTGTAATGTGTATATTTCCTACATGATACTGCATATGAGTGTCGTTAGATTTTAGATCCTGAGTATGCAGATAATTCGAATTTTGAAACAACACGACCCAACGCAATAACCCTCGTCAACCTCATATAATCGCATATTAATATGGAAAGATTTCCGAGTATGGTAATTTCGTAATGGCATCTGTTGCTGCTGACCCTTTTGAAATGGATTCCGAACTGCAGACGGTTTCAATGATTATATAGCGCATTTCTTTAATGTCCCCCCCCTCTTTTATTTTTTTAACGTGTCAACTCAATATCAAAAAAATTTACGTTTGGGCAGGAATATTCGGAAACCATATTGTAGGACCTCTATTTATCGATCAAAATTCAAAAGGTGGGCTGTATTTGAATATGCTGGAAACCACTGTTGACCCTCTCATCAGTGAAATCGTCGAAGCGAATTCTAATGAATTCGATATGGATTTTGTACTCCAACAAGATGGAGCACCACCACATTTATCCAGACAAGTAAGAAACTATTTGTATACTACTTTTCCAGTTCCTACGAGATCCTACATAATGGCCAACCCGCTCGCCATATTTGACACCTTTGGCCTCCTTTTCATGGGTCTATTCGAAGGAAACCGTGTACGAAACTGAACCTGCTTCAATATTGTGTTCGAAAATTTTCGGGGTGAAATATCGATTAGGATGTTCATATATCAAAAAGTTCAAGGCAACCATTTCGACCATCTTCTGTACTGACCTCAGGCTTATTACCTCATTTTATTATGTAGTTAAATGTCAATGTATTCAGGTAATTATTGAAGGTTCCGCCATTTTGTAGTAGTCGAAGATATTGACGTTATATTCTAGGGTTGTGAATCATTTGTCAAAAAGATGTGTCACAAGAGCCCCTTTCCATTTAATTTTTTTTTCCCAGATGCCATCTTGAAAGTTTCATCTGTCAGAATGAAGTATTCATGCTTTAATTCCTTCATCTCAAATTTCAATTTTTTGGGTTGACCCGTTCAAAAAATAAAAGGAAGGGGGTACGTTATAGAAATGCCCTGTATGTATTTGGTGAAGAAAATTGAGTGGAACATATTTTACAAGTATGAACATCGTCAGGAATAGCTTGTAAGCATACCTTCACTGATATTATAATGGGAGACGCTTTGTAAATTCAATGTAAAGTTTGTGATAGATAAACTCAAAAAATAATTGACCAATTGTTTTCAACATTGTAGAAAGTTGCATTAACATAAGATAAAAAGAGCTGTGTTCCATTTGAAAAAATTCAGAGATACATACAAAGGGTACAATGTTGCAATCTGGGAAATCAGGAATTTGCCTGGATAAAATAAATCATTTGGGGTGTGTCGCGAAAGGGTTGCTGGTAAGAATTGGAGTTGATGAATTATGATTTCAAAAAAACTGATCGAGTTTATTTTTTGAAAAGATCAACTTGTGGGAAAGTGTCTTATTCAGAAACATCCATGTCTGTCATATATTTTGTAGCAGGCCTGTGGATGATGTATGATTCAGTTCCATAACGAATGTTTGTATTACATGGAATACAAACCGAGTAGAGAAAAGTGACTTTTGTATAATTCAGTGTTCATATGAAAGTATTTGTTTAGAAAGTACATCTATTTGATGATTCAATGTTTATATGGAAGTAATTGTTTTAATAGGGCTTTACTTTTCAGGTTGTGCGTTACTTTGGATGGTTTCTGTTTCTGTTTCCCACGAGTGGGAAACTAAAACTTCTCCCATCTATACTGATATCATGAATGTGAAAGTTTGTGACGATGGATATGTGTATGTATGTATGTATGTTTTCTGCTTTTTCATGCCTAAACGACTGAACGGGTTTCGATGCAACTTTACATAAATAGAGCTTTTACATCAAAATAACATAAAGGCTAAAATTTACAGAAGTTTTGTGTAATTTTGGTTATATTATAACGATAGGTAATTAGTAAGTCGAAAAAATTCTTGCTCCCTGATAGCTATCTTGGCCTGCCCTGCCTATACCGTTAGAGTTACATGAAGATAATTCACTGTAAGATTGAGAAAAGAGGAATGAAACTTTCTATATTTTTTGCCACTTTTATTCGTAACTAACGTCACTGCAGTTTCGTCCTATACGGACATTTTCAAACTCATACAATAAACTGCAGTAACGTTAGTTACAAATAGAAGTGGTAAAAAACATAGAAAGTTTGATTTCTCTTCACTTCATTATGATTTCCTACCACGTAGTAACGGCTACATTCATCGTGATAGCCAATATATGCAAAAAACTGAGCCATAAATAAAATCAATTGAGATACTTTCTTACAATGCACATTTTAGAATATAAATTCTTTTTGGTAGTACAAAACGTCAGGTTAATTTCAATATTGTAACTTTTCAGTGCTTGTGAAAAAAATTGTTATACAAATTTTATGTACCCCCTTCAAGGAACTGTATCTTAACAAGGGATGCTCCAATGAAATTTCTTTATATGAAAGATCCTATCTTTTTTTCGATGAGGAATCACCTCCTCAAATGTTTTACACTTATTTAGTTACACCCTGTATAAGGTGGTTTTTTCTCGAAACTTTATATTGGTCAAACCAGAAGAAGCTTTAGCCAAAGAATAAAAGAATTCCAAATTCGTGAATCGTCTTATGCCAGGGGAACAGTAGTTCATCTACGACTATGATGTATTATATTTGGGGGCAAAGTTTTGAATCTGAATTTTTTTGTTCTCAGGAAGTACAAGATTTGAAAATCTTGAAAATTTATTGAATGTCCCAACAAAATTCATTTCATTTCCTCATGATGAATTGTTGTTCATGTTCTGTTCGTCAACTGTCAAAAATGTGTTCTTGCAAACGTGTCGAGATCTAGAGTGCTGATCTGCCGGTGTGTGTGAGTGACTGATTTGGGTGCGAAAATGGAAATGTTCTTACTCTTTACGAAAGTGAAGCTGTTTGCAGTGGTTTGGTTTGCAGTTTTTACTGGTGAGTTATTTCAATTAGTGGATACACTTAGGTCAAGTTGACAAACAGCTTCAACTGACACTTCAACCTTCAGCCTTAGGTGTGTCTTCGATTAATGTGGGTACAAATAAGATACCCNGGTGAGTTATTTCAATTAGTGGATACACTCAGGTCAAGTTGACAAACAGCTTCAACTGACACTTCAACCTTCAGCCTTAGGTGTGTCTTCGATTAATGTGGGTACAAATAAAATACCCTATATCTCTCGTGTTGGATGAAGTCGATTATTGTTATTATTACTTCGAATCGAGCCTGAATGGCACATGAAAATGATCTCATGAAGTTGAAACGGGTATATGGAAATGATGATATATTTTTTTTAAAGATAGGTATTCATTTATGAGGTATTTTTTTCCTTCACATCTATTTTCAGAGAACTTCCACTGGAATATTACGCACTTTCAAAAACATGTTGGAGGCGTTCTATTCAATAATTTCATTACCATCGTAGAAATAAATTAACACACATAAATTATCGTACAAAACGTTTTTATTTCTCTTTAAACCATGGACACATTTTGTGGAAAAGTGACAATGAAACAAAGCATACTGAATATTGTTTCAATCTGAATCTTGGTTCAGATTTCTAACAAATCTAACTCTATCAGAATCCCAGATATTGTAAAAACTCGTCCAAATGGGACGATTTCGAGAATCTGGACAATTATCGAGCAGAAGGGATTGTTATTTCTGTTCCGCTCGTTGACGATCGGGTATGTGTTCCTGCAAACGTGTTGAGAGGTAGAGTGCTGATTTGCTGGTGTGTATCGTTTCCATTCTCCCTTGTAATTCAGTCACCCTTGTGCATGAATGACTAAGTTGGGTGAGAAAATTAAAAAGACCACGATCTTTTGGGGAATTGAAGGCTTGAGCTGTTTGCTACGGTTTCAATTGCGCTTCTGTCTGGTTAAATTCCATTTCGAAAAATACTTCGGAATGGCAACAGAAGGATCAAGAAAACGGTATCGGACAGCAAAAAAATTTGTGTGTTGATTTTCGTTCATCCAATCGTACTTATTTTCACCAGGAATTCATCAGTATACCACGTAGGTTCAATAGATTTATTGGACGTAGAATAAGTGAACAAACGAGTCAGTAGTATTTCATCCAGTTATAACTATTTTAGGCAAATTTGGATCGACGTTGAGCGATGCTTATGCGACGTTTTTTTTTTGGTCAAAATTTCGCAATTTTGGAACGAACTTTGCTGCCAATCGATATGGCGACATCCTCAGCAACATATTTGATTTTCCATAATAGTTTTCTTCACTTTCCAATATCTTCATTGACAGTGGACGTGTTGGGAAGTCCAGGTTGAGCATCGCCAAACACATATTTCTGCGAAAAGCTTGTACAACTTGTAAACTTTCTTACTCAGAGTAAAATCAACATATGCCACTGTCAATATCGCAACTGTTTTTGAGCACCTGATTCCAGTTTCCACACAGAGTTTGATGCAAATTCACTGTTCCTGTTTTTTCGATAGCAGAAAATTTCCGAACACGCAAAATTTTAACCTCACCAACAAACCAAACATGCTAAACAGCGGAAATTGTGAACATGTGTTCGAGATGAGTATATCAACATGATAAGAAAGTTTAAAAAAACTAAAAAACACGCTTTCATAGCATATCAAACTGAAATGCAAAAAAATATAACTTAAAAAAATAAAAAATACAGTTTCAAAGAACATCGAAGTAAAAAGTTAAACAAATTTGTTTAAATAAGCTTACAACAATAACGAACGAAAAATATTAGTATTATTGTGAAAAAAGCGACAGGCGCCTGATATACAAAAA
>NW_019291606.1:42876-73451 GCF_000500325.1 Leptinotarsa decemlineata
CAGTAATAATTTCAAAAAACAATTCAGTCGTGATGTTCTGATTTGAAATTTCATTCAAAATATTGATGGACTAAAAATATTTTTTCAGTGAATAATTTTATTTTTCAAATCAATCTTTTGATTTGATATGTGTGTCAAGCACCTTAATTCTAATTTTTTTGAAATATTTAATTGCCTGAATTTTTTAGGTGTACAATACACGATAACGTTTTCATTGTTGAAACCCATATTCTGGTTTGCTCTCAATAAATTGAATTAGATTTTGAAATGTATCTTCCGTTTCGTTCAAAACTTTTTTCGGTACTAAATCACGGGTAATTGAAAATATTTAAATATCTAAATATTTCATCTGTAGTACAAAATTTCACTCTCACTTTTAACTCTCAAAAACCATTATTTATTTTGATTTTCTTTTGAACAACCTATCGAGGAGGTTACTACAGTGCCATCTGCCCGCGAATAGATCAAGCAATAATAATGTCAACAATTCTGTCAATACAGATCTCGAGCTTGGGAGTTACAAGCAAACATACATAAATACATACAGGTGAAGTTAATATAAAGCGTGTAAAAAATAAAAAATCTCTGATCGAATTTACGTAGCTTGTGAAATTTGAATTTTTTGAATAGCCTTCCAGATGTTTTTGACGAAATGAGTGACATTTGAAGGGTACGATAGGTATTTGTGAATAGTCGGAAAGTAAACGGTTAACATTTTGAACACCTATTGGAATGAACTGGGGCTAGTTTTGAACACATTTTCTTTGGAAATTATGACATTAATCGATTGTTTGCAGACTCCACTTTTTTTTCTTCAGCTGACTTTCATCCAATCTGGACATTTTGTTCTGTTCAAAAGTTGTGTGGTGTGAAATATTCACGTTTGCACTGTATATTGATTGCATTTCGGGAAATTCAATTCTATTCTATTTTGCTTTCGTAGAAAAACACACATTCGAATTCGGAACTACTTTCAAGAAAGCATATTTGTAATGAAGATCTGTCTGAACTGAGGACTATGTGAATTACGCTGTGGCAAATTTTGTAACAGTGGAGCAATTTATATGGAAGAAGAAGTCAAAATCATCTTATATGGCAGTAAATTGTATCCAGAAAATTGCTTTCTGCTGTTCCCATATTTCCACATTCATGTTTTTTATCTGTGAATTTTCAAACAAGTGTGCCTAGGATTTTTGGCAACGGAAGTCTATGTTGAATTCAATTTCACGTAAATCCCCAATTATGTTGTTATAGAGTCACAACTTCATAACCTGAACCTATTTTTGTGGAACACTTAGATTAGATTAGATTGATATGGGGCTTCTGTGGTGAACAGCCATTACACTGCGACCTTCGCAGATCTATTGTGTGTGCCCTCATGTATGCTAAAGTTTCTTGTCTAGGCCCGTCCTTGTAACCAGAGTCCATATGCCAGACCTCAAGTTCCTCATATATTGAGAGGGTTGTGGTTTTCCCCTCCCCTAATGTTGCAAACCTTATCCTTGACAGACCTTCGCAATAGTATGTGTACGGAGGTTTCCTCATTCTCTTGGCAAAGCCTGCATAGGGCTGTGTCTGACAGTCCGATGTTGTTCATGTGTTTGTTGAGTCTACAGTGTCCCGTCAATAGCCCGACCAGAACTCGCCTATACAAGTTTTTCGCAGCGCTTTTGCTGTACCACAAAAGGATTCTGGGCCAATGGGGGAGCGTCGTGCTCCTTCTCGTGCTAATGAATCAGTCAGAATGTGGCAGTCTGTTTTGACTACCTAGTTCTTGTAGCTTTTCTAGGCAGTTTCTAGACCAGTTTGGAATTGACCTGCATGGATCTAATTGCTCTTATAGCTGCTTGGCTATCAGAGTATATTGCAATAGCCTTTTCCTTCAGCTCTTGTCTCAGTAACTCTTCTGCGCAGTGACGTATTGCTGCTGTTTCTGCCTGGAATATCGTCACTTTTTCACCTGAGTTTAGTGAGACTTTTGTCTTTGGTTTAGATGTATAGATTCCTGCTCCTATACCTTATTCAGTTTTTGAGCCGTCTGAGTAACAGGCAATCTCTGCATTTACTAAAGGTCCTCCCTTTCATGCCTCTCTGCCTGTTATAATTTTTTTGAAGTTTTTTCCGAAGCTATACTGGGGAAGTATCTCATCCAATGGCATTCCCATTATGGGGTCGTTTTCCAACCCTTTGTTTAGCTCGTTGTACCTCTTACCGTGCAGCATGCTTTCAGGCATTTGCCCTCTGGTCAGTCTACTGATGACTGACCTGGCTTCCTCTTGAATATATAGATGTAGTGGCGTTAGGTTCAGCAAGACTTCTAATGCGGCTGTTGGGGTGGTTCTCATAGCGCCCGTGGCAGCCAGGCAAGCTTGCCTTTGAATGCCACTGAGTCTTTGGCCACCATATTACTGAGCCATATGCTATCATGGGTAAAATAACCCAATTTTTTCCGCACATCCTTCCACACAAGTTGAAGGCTATCGTGCTTTTTTGGATTATTTTGTGGTCAAAAATGACTCCCAAGTATTTTGTCTTTTGTACAATTGGAATTTCTACCCCGTCCAGTATTGGTGGCCTCAGCCTTCAAAGTAATTTCTTTCTTGAAAAGACTACTAGTGTAGTTTTGAGAGGGTTTACTGTTAGTTCCTCCTCCTGGCACCATTTATTTATTATGTTTAGAGCTGTTTGTGTGTGCTTCAAAACAGTTCTTCCGAATTTGCCTATTGCGATAATCGCGAGGTCATCGGCATATCCTAAACGATGCATGCCTTTGGATTTCAGCCTCATTAATAGTTCGTCCACTAGGATAGCCCACAGTAGGGGCGATAATACCCCTCCTTGTGGACACCCCTTGCCTATGACTGTGGTTTCGCCTATGGATGATATGATTACCTTTGTTTCCAGAGTGGCATTTATCCACTTATACAGGAGGGTTGGAACCCCTTTTCTATCTAGAGCTTTAGTGATGGACTCTGTTGATGCGTTATTAAAGGCACCTTCGATGTCGATGAATGTTGCCATGGCTATCTCCTTATCCTCTAAGGATTTTGTTAGTTGCCTGTTAAGACCATCTAATGCCAGATCTGTTGACTTACCTGGCTGGTACGCATATTGGCATTCGTTGAGAGGGTTTATTGATAATACCTCATCTCTTATGTATCTATCTATCAGTTTTTCCAGTGTTTTCAACAGGAAAGACACTAGACTAATTGGTCGTTATGACTTGGGCGTCATATCGTTTACCTTTCCTATCTTGGGTATGTAAATGACTCTGCCTTTATGCCACTCATTCGGTATGTATCTCATGGCTATGCGAGCCTTATATATTCTACATAGGTATGGATTCAGTGATTCCTGCCCCTTTTGAAGTAGGATGGGATATATTCCGTCCTCTCCTGGAGATTCAAAAGTGAAACACTTACAACGAATGCTAAGTTTTTCATGACTATTTCTAGCTAGATATAGAAATCGAATGAATGTTACGAAAACAAAAATTCTGATCTCAAAATAACTTCAGAACCATCTTATCAGTATGCTGCTTCCTGATATAATTTAGTGAAGAGGAACTGCGGTGGAATAAGATCCTCCTTGTACATCACAACGAATCATTATGATGAAAACGCGCTCTACTTCCACTTTTTCCTATTTCCATTACTGCGCTGAATAATTTGATTAGTTTCAAGTAAGTACTAAAATAGCACAAATACGGCGAAAGATAATATCGTCGTTATCCACAAAATGTTCTCCTACTTCCAATTTAATGGATAAGAAATTCGGTTACGGTTCAATTACTTTTTTTCTTTATTTCCTTGAGTTCACTTTGTGATCAATTTTGTATGGACCAATTTCCCGCTTTCTTACGAAAGTTCAGCGGAAGTTCTTCGAAGAATATTTTTTGAATGAGGAGAGTTGTTATTTCGAAATGTTCTGCTGTTAATTCGAAACCGATGGATGAAACTTCATGAACAAGATATTGATTACGGAATTGATGATAGCGATGTCTGACAGATTCGTCGATGTTCCCAAACATAGGTAGATAGATCCCTTCGGCTCCAGAGCATCGAAGAGAAAGTTTTTTGTAAGTGTACTTCAATCAAAATCGGTATACTGTACCTAGACGTGAAAAAACGTCAATGAGAACTAAAATTTGTCGCTAAAACATGCAAGAATTCAAAAAACAACATCAACCAGAGTTTTCACATATAGTCAGTGGGCATACTTGAAGACTGGCTATATATGAAAAGTTTTCTTTCCTTATACGAGAAATTGGGCAAATTTTGGATATGCAGTTGGTTACCTCGTTCACAGGCAGATGGGGCGACGACAAACCCGTTGTTTGTTGTATGTTTCAGCTTAGTTCGAAGAATGATACTCTGAAGGAATTTGATCATCGACTTTATGTTGATGATATACACTACCTTGCACTGACGAGTAGCCAAACAGCCCGAAACTGGTCTTCAAGTGTGTTCCAATAATTGAAAATCTATTGCGGCAGTTGTATCGACAACAACATATGCAGGAATGACTTCTGTGAAGAATCCTGCACTGACATCTGTCGGATATAATTCAATGCCCTTCGTGGTATTAGCCAGGGGAGTAGTGGTTTTCTGATAGGTGTCAGTCCATTAACCTACACTGTAGGTTAGGTTAGGTTAGGCCAGTTGAGACTGGCCTGAGAGAATTGTTCTTTTAGATGATTTCATCATCATATTGCTTATCAAACATAGAACTTTTTCTGAAAGAAAGAGAGGAAACATACCATGGTATATCGAAACAACTTGCTAGAGAAAATCTGATGACGAAATGGAAAACTCATTTGGAAAATACAATTTATGGATGCTGGACTGAAATCTCCAGGAAACATCCAGGAGGGGTTGAATGGAAAATATGGCGAAACAGATCATTTCCTGACACAGACTCTCTCGGTTGATGGATGTTTTGAAAAATGTCAATTCTGACGCCAAAAAACAGACTCTGACAAGTGTCCATACTACGAAAACATGGATGATGTGGAGCACACCACCTTTTCATACATCAGTTGGAAAAAAAGCGACTAGAATACCAGAGAAACACTGAAACCATCATTGATGAAACAAACATGATGACGTCCCTCATCTCAGATGCAGAAGGATGGCTAATAGCATATAGGACCATGAGAGACATTATAGAAAGCAAAGAGAAAAATAACAGAAGGGGATGAAGAATTTGAAACAGTAAGACCACAAAGTATGTGCTCTGCTGTTCCATAATTGTCTAAACAGATGCAGCACATACTGTCTTTCGACAGTTCGAGACTGTATATGATGATTCAGACGACAGTGACTTGTGAGAAGACCTGTCAGATATCGCAATCCATCCTTACTTTGATCCAATTACTATTGGTATCCAGGAATTCAATGTTTGTTTGAAAAGCCTGAAGCGATACCAATGACAGGTTTTTGGCCAAAAAAATTTGTTGCAGCAACCCCTTTTGCAACGGAGTCAGTAGCCTCATTGCCTTCCAGATCAGTATACCCAGGAATGCAGACCAGAGACAAATTGTTGTGTTTTCCTATTGGGGAGAGTTTTTTTGGCGATTCTAAATCACTTTGGCGATTTAAAAAAATTATATTCAACAAAAAAAGTATCGACGGACACTTATCATTTAAAATAATAGTCCGGGAGGTAGCATCACAAATAAAAAAGTCATAGTAAGCCGGCTGATATTGAAGTTCGTGCAGACTTTGACAACAGGCTGTATTATTGTTTACAAAACAACGAAACTCACTTTGAACATTCACTTGATTGACATTTTTAATACATTTGTAGTTCAACAAAAACCTCATTAAATATTCCATTTGAGCCAAAGTTTAACAATTATTGCTCCACCCTGTACAATTATTATTTACACCATTGAATAGCATTTTTTATAGACTTTTCAATTACGTATCACAAGTAGGGGTTTGCAATTTGAACTTTTTGAGTTTTGTTGTGTGGTTGATAGGGGTGAGTTCTCTATCATGTCACTTCAGTTCCCCCTAAATATCCTAGAAACAGTTTCAAGCATTTTCCGATATCAGCTTTCGTTCGTGAGATATAAGCCCATTGTAAGTTTTAAAATTGACACACTGTATATGTGAACCAACAACTATCAGCTCTTAATATTTCCTTCTTCCGGAGGATCCAGTCCTCTCCTTCTGTGACTTCCAGTGTCAATAAGCAGTCTATTGTACTCCATCTAGACTCTCTCCCTCTCCAGAAAAATGTCGAGAGGCAATAGATCTGAAAGGATCTCTATGGTAGCTTACGGTGTGGTATTGATGATACCACAGATTACCAGACAAGCTTGTCTCTGTAAACCAGAGAGCTTTGCTTGAGCCGTTTTCTGTAAAGTCTTCATCCACCAGACAATTGCTCCATGAATGAGCATTAGTCTGACAATCATCTCATGAATCCAATAGATTTGTTTGGGAACTGAGCTCTGAGTTTTACTACAAATCCTTCAACATGTCCGTAATAACAATCTGGCTTTGTGTAAAACTTTTTCCAAATGAGCGTGCCAGGCGAGTTTTTCGTCAAGGACAATGCTAAGATATTTAACCTCCGTTCCAAATGGAATGACCTCACCATTGAGTATGTTGGAGTATATTGGAGTATTGGTACATGGGATGTTTATACTCACTTGGGCTCTGTTGACGAAATGGATGTTACTGGTTAACAATCTTTCCATTAGACGAAGCTTTCATACACGCAGTCGAACCGCGTTGAAATCAAACAAGTCCCAGGTATTTTGATTGGATCTTTCCTGCACTGGTGATAGGTAATACCTCGAAAACGGTCTGTAGATGATGATGCACTCGAATGATTTCAGATTTGGCCATTTTTCGCTTGATTATGGGTTTCCATATGTTGTGTACCTCTACGCTAGCTTGGCTGAATACATTGTTTTATAGCATGTATGCGGCTTCTTGGAATCTCCTCCTAAACCAATGTCCCTCTTTGTGTATGATCTCAGCTTGTGACCATTCGATGTTATGTTGATGGGTCCAAACATTCTCTGCTATTTCTGATTTGCTGGTTTTCCCTCGCTGTGTGTGTTTCTTGTGCTCGGCAATGCGAACATTCAATGGCCTCTTAGTTCTCAGAATCACAGTTCTCGTTTGGTGGCCTGGTTTTCGTGAGGCTGCTACGGATAGTGTTTCTGGATCTGAAGCAGGTTCTGATGTTGTACTTGGATCCAATTCTCCTTATCTTTTCCGATAATTCTCTGATGTAGGGAAGTGCAAGCACTAGTTGTAACGGCTTTTCTTCCTTTCGGGGCTCCTGCTGTCTTTCAGCCAAAGTTTTTTCCCCCATCGTTTGGAGTAGCCATTTCGTTGAAGATCATTTAATGATGTCTAGTTCTTTCTCGAGACCCTCCTGGTATTACAAAGTCCAAAAGCACGGTTTGATAGAGTATCAATGATTCCTCTTTAAGTCGATTGATGGTGGTTGGATTCATGGTTCAGATACTGTCCCGTGTGAGTGAGTTTTCGGTATACAGATGTTTCCCACTCAGAGTCGGTCCTCTTCACCAATACGTCTAAGAATGGCAATTCGTTGTGGGCTTTCTTCTCCTTTGTGAAAGTGATGAAAGGTCTTACGCTGTTGATGTGTTTCAGGAAGGCGTCCAGTTCAGTATTCCCATGGTCCCATATTATGAAGGTGTCATCAACGTATCTCAGCCAGACACAATGTTTCTTGTGGGCTTCTTCAATGGCCAGAGTTTCAAACAACTTCATAAATATGTTGAAATGAATTTCTGTCGGATATGATCCAATATTCAACGTGACATCAGTCAAGAAAGTAGTTGTTTTCCGGCAGGCATTTACCAGAACCGACGGTGTTGGTATTTGGGGAAAAATAATCCCACATCTATATTTATTTTCTTATCTATAAATTTCAGTTCGAATCAGAGAGAACAGTTCAACTAAATGGCTGCAATAACTCGTTATGACCAAAAGTATGATTGAAAACCACCCATCTTGATTTCACTTCGGGAATATTTCCCATGTGAGAAATAAATTAATAAATGTCAATTCAGGGGAATCATAATTGATTCCACCAAACATCTGCAACGGTTTTCTGTAAAACAATAGCGGTGGGAAACCAATCGAATCGCTTCATTCAATTATACGAATTTATTGAATCACTTACGTCATTGACGACGAACTTCATCTAGCTGAATACGCGATAATTTACATTATTCAACCGTAATTAATGGCAGAGCTGTCATTCAATTACTATATAATATTAATCTACCATTATGTGGAATTTCCTGTCCATTTCCCGGTTTTCAATTATAGCTAGGAAAACAGCCACCGCGGATTGCAATACTGTAAGTTAAACAATGGATGCTCATCAACGATTCAAAGTGATGAAATCACATATTTGAAAAATGTAGAGCCGAGAGCTTTTTATTAATGGGCCTTTGTTAGGATTTGATGGAAACTGAATCCTGAAAAGTTGACTGAGAGGTCGATATTTCTAGCTGCTATAAGTCTTATTCGGCTTTGGAAAATGGTAATCATTCAACAATATCCTGAGGAACTTATATGATATGCTTTCGGTTTCAAAATTTTTGAAAAATTCGTTTCAAGTCGGGGTCTGAATGATTTTTTTGTTGAGTATTTGTATGCAAAGAATAGAGGAATGAGAATTCATCATCTACGTATTTTATGTGTAGGAATAATCTGAAATTGATTATTGTTTGGATATGTACATTTTGTATTTATGAAAACGATATGTCAATCGTGTGTCATCGATTAATGGTTCATTGAGATGATGATAATTGATGAAGCACAAAGTTCAATCAATGAACTAAATTGATCAGTCAAAATATGAATACGATGTATGCTTATCATACCATAGTTCAAGAAAAATAGTTGTTTGCACACATACTACACTAGACGTGCTTACAATATCCATCTGAATCAAGGTAGGCACACTGGTTATAAAAGTTTCCTGGCTATGCTGCTTTCTTTTTATAAAACGAGTTACTCTCATTTCTAAAAGGATTCAATACTCGAAAGTAATTTTCAACAGGCTTGAAAAACTATAATCTCGAAAAAGCATTATACTTGGAGTCTCTTATTTACCTCCACAGCTTTAATGTTGAGTGTTTTTCGTTATCATTCCGGCAGGGATTCAATCAGGTTTTATTCTTGTCCTTTATTTTCTGTATGTAGTACGTTGTAGCTTATGGTTTAGTTGATTTTCTGTAATTGAGAAATTATTTCGTGCATGGTGATTCTGGTTTTTAAATTTCTAAATGTTTGCCCAATATTTTTTATTTGAGCACATTATGTATACACATTTGTAGCAAGTCGTACAGAATACACAATTTGAAGTACACAATAAGAAAAGAAAAATACATATGCAATGGAAAATATACGCTGAATATAGTGACATAATTTTGAATTCGTTGAAGTAGTTCCTACAAGATTCCTAATATCCCACACAAGCTAACATCCGTATGACCTTTTTCTGTATATATAATTTCTTCAGTTTTGAACATATATTTCATTAGGGGGCCTCACTTGCCTCTCCAATTTGTATTATAGAGTGATGCTCGAATTAATCAAGGAATTGGATAACCAAACCATAGAGACTGAAATATGTGAAAATTTCCAAAATTACTTCGAAAAGAGACTGGATAATGAAACTCACACTTTGGGAATGATACATTTCAATATACGGGATCTACGAAAGCATATGGATGAGCTACTTGTATATATACAAATGGCTAAAGAATCACTGGATATAATTGTCTTATCAGAAACAAGAACAATTGAATCGGTAAGTAACTTCACAATTCCAAACTATACTCAATACTATAATGAATCAAATATAAATAAATGCGATGGGGTCATGATATTTATCAAAAACCACATATCGGCAGATGTAACAGTAGTGCAAATAAATGACAGTCGTTTCCTAAGAGCTACTTTCACCATAAACCATCTTTCAAAGCAAATCAAAATGGGATTGACAGCATATTACAGACCACCAGCAACAAACAACTCACAATATACTGACGACTTGGAAAACTATCTTTCCACCTTATGATTGAAAAATGTGCTTGTTTTGAATTTGAGCATACATATATATTCTACTATCTGTTCGAAGTGAATAGATCATTCTGAATTCCTCATTCAATCAACAATTTGAGAATGAAAAAATTTACCTGGACAGAATCAAAAAACCATTTTACATTTCTGATCATATTGAACTTCTTTTTGTTGTACAAATGAAAACATGGACAGTTCCTGTTATTTACGTGTTGGAAATATAAAAATATTGGATGAATTCGTCCAGTCACTCCCAATGAAACCTTGCTTCAATATTTTTTTCGAGAATAACAGAATTCTATTGTTTCGATTCACGCTTCTCTCCGCATCCCAAACCGTAAACACTGAATACAAGTTGATTGTGTGTCACTTTAATATTTTCTGTTCGCTCAGGTTTTCCACGCAATCTCTAATTTCTTCTGCAGTTCCATATCCGCTGTACAAACCATTAGAAGTCAGTCATGCATAAAATCATCGATTTCCTGTCGCAAATTATGCTCGTTTGCACCGAGCTCTGAAAACGACAATGTGTCTGATTTTCAATTTAGCAAAATGGCATTTGTGCAACAACAAAGACGTTTTGAACTTCATCTGCCGTCTTCCCATCAATTGATGATTTATTACATTCCTAAGGAAGTTGAAGCGAGATTTTTTTAAGCTCAGTAAAATTTAAAAAAGATAAATTCCATCCACATTCCTCTTTTTTCTTCAGGACAAAACACAAGCCATACAGGAAAATTCTCGCCTTGCCTTTCCTTGCATTGTATTGTCAATTGCACATGCAAATAATATAATCCAACGTTCTTCGCGGTATTAGCCAGGGGAGTAGTTGTTTTATGATAGGCGTCAGTCCATTCAACCTACTGTATAGGTGTATTCGAGACTGACTTGAACGTTTAAAGTTCATTTCTTTAGATTTTACTGTCGTCTTCAAACATAGCCCACTGACTAATAAGAAAGTTTTTCTTACTTATTCAGAGGAATAGGGCAAATTTCGGATATGCAGTTGGTTAGTACCTTGTCCACTAGATGGAGTGACATTTTGTTGTTCGCTCCAACTTAGGAAGAGGAATGACATACTCTGAAAGGATTCCGATTTTCAATTATGGAATATCATTGACTTTAGGTCGATGATGGCAACTATCTTGCACTGATGAGTGGCTAATGAGCCCGAAACCGGTCTGCAAGTGTGCCCGTTCCAAAATTGAAGGTCGTCTCTTTCAGTTGTATTGCCAATTGCATATGCATGGAATGCAGTAAATTCATTTTGCTTTCCTTCGATGGGCCATGTGTCTGATTTGCTCAACAAGCAATTTTTATAAAAGGCGATATGTACAGAAAATTCACCATTTCATGAGTGCATCATTGACTGAAACACAAATTTTTCCTGATTCGCTGTTTTTGTCCATGTTTGAGAAGTCAGGAGTCTACAAACAAACATGTGGATTGTGCCAAACAGTTTATATTGGAAGTACTTCAAAAAATTTCGAAACAAAAGTATTCAAACATAAAAAAGTTTTCAACTGAAAAAAACCAATTCCAAGTCCATATGTCCTACAGAAAGAAACGACAAACATCAAACTTGCTGAAATATCTCTGGATATCAACAACAACTCACCATCATTCAACTCGTTTTCAGGAAATATGAACAGTTAACTTGAAAATGAATATTTCGAAATATTCATCTCCCCCTACTACCTTCACCGTGTGTTCTAGTAAATGCCTGCCACCTGGAAATAAATAAAGAAAAGAAAGAGAATTCGGAGAACTTTAAGTGAGAGACTAGAGTTTCCCCATAGTCGTATACCATGAGTTATGTGTCCAAAATATACATCAAATAGTTAGGTCAGCTAAATACCTTTCATATACTTCATTTAGAGAAACTGAAAGCTGATTCACTCGAAAATAGGTTACTTGAAGTTTGTGTCAAGTCAATATTTCTATTTCAATTTCTATTTCCATTTTCGTTATTCAGCCTTCTTCAATCAATGTTATTGATGTTTCATCTTGATATATTCAATCTTATTCCCAGGATAGTATGCGTTCATATTATCATAATAATAACTACTTTCTTTAGTAAAATGAAAAAGGAAACTCAGATAAGGTCACTTCAGACCTGGCTAGATCTTGATTTGGAACTCAGCCGTTTCTTAGCTTGTTGGGTTATTGTGTTCGATATTTTTTTTATATTCCATTTTCTCAATCAACCCACTGCTGATAATGAAAACAAGTATTATTATTTTTGAGCTCAGATTGAGCTGGTCACGCCCTGCCTTAGAGGCTCCAATACATTTGGGGCGATTACACCTGTTGCAATCATTTTGGATCTCATTCAGAGAATACTAATAGTTTTGCACTAACTGTATCTTTATTTCTATCAAATCTTTCTTGTACTCAAGCTCTGTCCTTCGGGTGATGATTTATTGGAGACATCCACAAAGATATATATGGTTTTTCGTATTAATCAGTTTTAAGTGCATATAAATACAGAAAGAAGTTAGTATTCTATCTCAGAAGAATATCTGCAGCTATTTCTTTACTTCAAAGCCTAATCAATAAAAATTTCGTCTGATTTCACACATATATCAGCGATGATATATCCCCACCCATTTCTCTGCCATCTATGATCCGTTGCAGAGGCAAGTTTCAAATTGACCGAAATTGCTTTATACACCTGATTTTTACAATGTGAAGTACCTACATTTCAAGTACCTGAGTTTTACCTGGTCATTTAATGTTTCATGTGTACCTGACGTTATAATGAATTGAATTACCTGAGCTTGTTTACCAGTTTCGACATTTGAAAAAATATTTAGCAACGGGGAGTAATTCAATTCTAATTGATCAATCTGTAAATTACTTGAATTCTTGAATCAATTGAATCGTAAACATTCTAGAAGATTGACTTTCAAACTTTTCTCTTCCAAATGTAACACGTCGTATTCGTCATTGAACTCATGTCCTTCTGCTGAAAGGAGGTTTGCAATTGTGGAATTCGTCTTTGTATCCACAAAACTAGTTTCATACTCTTCGATTCTATGGGAAAATGATCTACTTGTTTGGCCAATATACAGAGCCGCAATTCAGCTTATATACTCCTAATCTATCTAACACCAAAGTTTCATCTTCATTGCTTTCGAAACATCCAGTTAGATTATTATCCTTGCTGTAAGCTGCGTTTACGCATTTTTTTTAACGGGTCATATTACTGGTGGCTTCATCCAAATGTGACAATGTCTTATAACTGACGTTATCGCATTTCGAATTAGGGTAGACCTGGTCCAAGCCTTGCGTTCGTAGTTTTTGGAAAGACTGGACTCAATAAAATCTACCTTACAACCGTTGTTGACCGTGATTTGTTTGATCAAACTCAGCTCTCTCTGGAAATTACTCTCTAACAGTGTAATGTTCAATAGAATGTTGTGAAGAATACTATTGTTGCTCTAGCAACTTTATGCTGGTAAGGGTGTGTGGAGGAATTATGTATGATAATTTTCGCGTAAGATAGTTTGTGGAAAATGGCAAAATCACTTTTGGGAACGAAAGTTTTTGGCTTTCCACTACTCCATCTTGATACAAAACAAAAAAAGGATGAGAAAATCTCAGAAAGGAAGGAAGTGATCAATTTGAAAATAAGTAACTCTTTACATGGATGTGTAGATCATGCAAAGAAGTAACTTTCAGACACAAACTGAATGAAAGTCCTCCTAAAACAGCTACTTTAATAAAAACATTGAATTACACGAAAGAAAAATATTTTTTTCTAAACAAATGCTTTTATATGAACACTGAATTATACAGGAGATACTTTTCTCTACTCGGAGTTTGTATTTCAAACATTTTTTGTGGAATAAAAATCAGATATCATTTACATGAGTTCTACTTTGAATGTATAGTAACAAATTGCACTTACATGGAACACTGTCATCCTCACTGGTATATATCGATGTTTTGCCTTAAGAAAGTTGCACCAAGGCTCTTCAGTACCAAATTGCATCGCAAGAAGTTGAAACCAAACCCTCAAAACATCTGTGATATAAAACCAGACAATGGTGTCTTGATCTTCCCTAGATCTCCCATCTCTCCTTGAAAAACAAGCTGAAGCCTATGGAGATGACATCCATGGGATCGACAGAAGAGGAGGAACCTCGTTCACTTTTGATATTCATTGATTGTGTCTCCTGTCAATTCCATAGATAGCTGCTTCGTAAAGATGTCTTCTAGATTAATTTCTTGAGGGCTTGTCCTTCAATAGTATTTGATAACAACAGTGCATTCTTGATTCAACCTAGTACCACCTATGAGACCTATGATGGTATCATGGATGATGCATGCTTTGTTTTGGGGCTATGGTTTCAACAAAATGAATGTTATTGTATTCGATCCAATATAATTTTCTGCTGATTAATATGCTTTCGAAGTTGAGGTACACTGTGTCATCTACACCAAGAATGAATTGATGATGGCGAACATAGTGAAATGTTTAAACACCTGTACAGGAATACAATCAATGATTACATCAGTTTGGTATTTGCCCAACAAGCGTCGAACCTCATAGCAGCAAATAGTAATAATATTAGCTGGTGGCAATAAAACTACACCGTTAAAGTGGGAGAGATATAAAAATTCATTAGAGCTATGTTTTCGCCAGCACCATGTAGACTTTTATGACTGCATGCATTCACTATTACGGAATTCGTGCTCAAATTTAATAGGATTGAATTTTTAGAAGGGATGTAAAAGTTCATTCAATTTTCCAACAAGCTATATCACTAAATTCTGGTAGTTTCAGTCGTCATAAAATTTTTAAATCCCCTATAAATACTGATGACGTTATACGACTTCGGTGGGTGTTTTCAAGATATCTGAAGAAGATGAATTCGAAGAATTTGGATTGTAGCACTATTGAAGTAATAGAAGTAGACTGATTTCTGAATAAAAACTAATCAATGACTCAGAAACAGTTGGAGAAAAATATAACTGGAATTAAATTATTCAGAGGAGTTCTCAGAAGTTTCAACTAAGGGTCTGACTGAAGCCTTTGAAAATCAGATTCCAAAATTAAATGTGAATGGAAGAGCTGAAAGCTTTCAAAAAAGTACAACTGGAACGAACTTTTGTATCAATTCACTCGTAGACACAGGGCTTCTCATCAAAAATTTTCCACCCTTAATATTTTAAAAACGAATAGAGATATAAAACAACTTGAAACTTGTAGCTGAAAGTTTTCAGAAAACATATTTTCATGTTCATCTGAGGGGACTGAATCTGGCGAATAGAGTGCATGGAGTTGCAATTCATACTTTAATTCGTTGACTTTGGTCATTGCGATAATGAATTTGTGAGCTGATGCATTGCCTTGATGAAAAACTCATTTTTCTTGACCAAATGTGGCCGTTTTTGCTTGATTTCTCCACTCAAACGTTCCATAATACTCGCATAATACTCGCCATTCATAGTTTTTCCTTTTTTGAGATAGTCGAAGACAGTTATTCCACGCGCATAAAAAAACCGGTGTCATGACCTTGCCTGCAGAAGAAATGATCTTCGTTTTCTTTGGAGCCTGTTCCCTCTGTTATGTCCACTGTTTTGATTATTCTTTTATCTCGGATGTGGAGTAATGGACCAATGTTTCATCCACGATTATGAAACGACGCAAGAATTCTGCTTTAGTGGTGAAACATCCTCACAACACTGTTTTTGCTCGAGTGTGGGCAATGCCCGACATCCATCTTGCACGCAGCTTTCTTCTATCCAAATTTTCAGATAATAAACGGTGTACCACACTTTCGAAAGTCTGCTAGCTTGCGTCCCTCCTATCGACGATCAGTACCGCTTGAGTCAGCAGCCTCATTGCCTTCCAGGCCAGTATGGCCAGGAAACCAGACCAGAAACAATTTTACTATCTGAATAACAAGGAATTCCAGCAAGTACATTGGTTTGAAAGTTCAGTATTTGGAAGTATGAATATATGCTTACCCCCCATGGAAAGGAGTCAGCAGCCGCATTGCCTTCTAGGCCAGTATGGTCAGGAATTTAGATCAGAGACAATTGTACTATCTGAAGAACAAGGAATTCCAGCAAGTACATTGGTTTGAAAGTTCAGTATTTGGAAGTATGAATATATGCTTACCCCCCATGGAAAGGAGTCAGCAGCCTCATTGCCTTCCAGGCCAGTATGGCCAGGAATTCAGACCAGAAACAATAATAATATCTGAATAACAAGAAATTCCATTGAGTACAATGGTTTGAAAGTACAGTTTCCGGAAGTATGATTATATGCTGACTCTTCATGAAAAGGAGTCAGCAGCCTCATTGCCTTCCAGGCCAGTATGGCCAGTAATCCAGACCAGAAACAATATTACTATCTGAATAACGAGAAATTCCATTGAGTACAATGGTTTGAAAGTACAGTTTTCGGAAGTATGATTATATGCTGACTCTTCATGAAAAGGAGTCAGCAGCCTCATTGCCTTCCAGGCCAGTATGGCCAGGAATCCAAACCAGAAACAATATTACTATCTGGATAACGAGAAATTCCATTGAGTACAATGGTTTGAAAGTATAGTTTTCGGAAGTATGCTTATATGCTGAATCTTCATGGAAAGGAGTCAGCAGCTGCATTGCCTTACAGACCACTATGGCCAGGAATTCAGACCAGAAACAATATAACTATCTGGATAACGTGAAATTTCATTGAGTACAATGGTTTGAAAGTACAGTTTTGGGAAGTATGATTATATGCTGACTCTTCATGGAAAGGAGTCAGCAGCCGCATTGCCTTCCAGGCCAGTATGGCCAGGAATTCAGACCAGAAACAATATTACTATCCGGATAACGAGAAATTCCATTGAGTACAATGGTTTGAAAGTACAGTTTTCGGAAGTATGCTTATATGCTGACTCTTCATGGAAAGGAGTCAGCAGCCGCATGGCCTTCCAGGCCAGTATGGCCAGGAATCCAGACCAGAGACAATATTACTATCTGGATAACGAGAAATTCCATTGAGTACAATGGTTCGAAAGTACAGTTTTCGAAAGTATGATTATATGCTGAATCTTCATGGAAAGGAGTCAGCAGCCGCATTGCCTTCCAGGCCAGTATGGCCAGAAATCCAGACCAGAAACAATATTACTATCTGAATAACGTGAAATTCCATTGAGTACAATGGTTTGAAAGTACAGTTTTCGGAAGTATGATTATATGCTGACTCTTCATGGAAAGGAGTCAGCAGCCGCATTGCCTTCCAGGCCAGTATGGCCAGAAATCCAGACCAGAAACAATATTACTATCTGAATAACGTGAAATTCCATTGAGTACAATGGTTTGAAAGTACAGTTTTCGGAAGTATGATTATATGCTGACTCTTCATGGAAAGGAGTCAGCAGCCGCATTGCCTTCCAGGCCAGTATGGCCAGAAATCCAGACCAGAAACAATATTACTATCTGAAATTCCATTGAGTACAATGGTTTGAAAGTACAGTTTTCGGAAGTATGATTATATGCTGACTCTTCATGGAAAGGAGTCAGCAGCCGCATTGCCTTCCAGGCCAGTATGGCCTGATGTTCAAAGGATTTATAAAGTATAACAGTCTACCTGAAAATGTAAAGTCTTTTAACAGTCTTATTCTGTTCAAAAGGAATTTATTAGACCATCAAGGTATCATGTGATATTTTTTTGTATTTTCAATTATCGTAGGTAAGACTACTTATTAACAAATATAAGTAGATCTTCTTTGTATTATTGTATTCATATGTATATTAATATTAACATTACTATCATTGTTGCACATTAGGATTTATCCTATTTAAATAAAGCATTTCAACTACTATCACATGTTAAATACATTATGCAGGACAATTCAAATTTGAGTCTATGCATGGTATATCAACGCTGAATTCACAAAATCATGGCAAAGTTGTATATTTTCAGATACCATATCAAGGTACTATATCAGGTACTATATCAAGGAAAGTCCCAAAGATTTTTTCAGCTGAAAAAATCTTTACGTATTCGTTCCGCAACTGACCTAAAACACCTTCCATTTTCCCATTCACTCTCTTTCAATAAAACACCCAACTGTTACCTACATATATCACACAAAAGTTTTCCGAGGTGCATAAATTCTCTCTCCGTTAAAACGCTGTTTGTCTACGGAGCTATTATTCCTGATAAATTCTCCTCATAATATTCTGAGAAAGATATTTAAAAGGGAATCGAAGTCGAAAGGAAGTAGTATCTATTCGATTCCCTTCGAAGGTACATACATCCTGGATTTATATGCCAATAAAAGACCGAAATGAAAACGAACTGCATTCGGGTCTTACACCGCGATTTGTCTGGAATTTTCCGATATCTCTATCGAGTTCATTTGGAGGTTGGAATATTTCAATGCACTTGGGATGTATTTGCGGATGTTACAATTGTTATGGTTCATGATTGAAATGGAAGTTTCTGGTTGGGTTTGATCCATTCAACGGAAATGTATTGATGGTTCATGTTTTCTGAATTCAAATTTCTTCAATAAATTGGGGAGGTGGACAAAATCTACGTCGTGTTTGTCATCTTGTTTTTCATGTCCCAAGCGATTTATGGAAACGAGTACTTGCGAAAAACTTGATACTCCTCATCCCTCGCAATGAATTGAATATCCTCCTTATCTCCTTGAAAACTCCTCCTCCTTTTCCTTGAGAAAAAATCCTACAGGAAGAGAGCCACGACTATATGGCATCTAAGACGTAACAAGTACCTATACATTAAATTTCAGCTTTTTAGGACTCACCACTACGGAGAAATGAAGATGAATAAGTTAGTGACTTTCGCATTTATGATTATAGATTGGGATAGTAATTAATTAAAGAATTGAAACACAAACGGTTTGCCGAATAAGAACCAGATTTCAACAAGCTATTTTATTAAATCTATAGACTCTACGAACCCATCAATAATTTTGGTTTTTCATAAGCTACATTTCCATTAGTAATGGTGGCTTCTGAATCATCAGTACAAACCAGAGGAAGAGGTGCATCGGGATCATTCAAATTGGCATCGGCATCGTCTGGTTCGTCGGCTACCGTCGGCTACCCAAAAGAAAACGTCCAGTACGGCCAGTGTAAAGGCCAAAAAGACTCCCGTTAAACGCGTAGGTGTTGAAAAAGCTAGAACCGGCAAGAAGGCTACATCGCCGAAAAAAAGCGGCTGCCGCCGCAGCTAAGCCTAAACAGGCAACTGCCGAAGATGAATAGACTGTCGATTCTAAGGTTTCCTTCGCGACTTCTGCTAGTAAAACCAAGTCTCCTTCGAAAGCAAAGAAAACTAACAAAGGACCAACAAAAAAGCCGAAAGCACCAAAACCGAAAACCACGAAAGTGACCCCTGCATTGGCATCATCTCCGAAAGCCGAAAAAGCTGCGTCTCCAAAAAATAAGAAATAAATTCTTCCATCACTTGACTTCTCTCTCCGGCGACGAAGTGTAAGAAAACAAATGGTCCTTTCAGAATTCTTACGTAATCTATCTGCCCAACAATATATAAATGAATAGGCAGACCTACCTACCTACCCTACCCCTATAAACCGACAAAAAAAATAGATAAACGGTCAATATAATATTTTTTCCACAGTCGACTATTGAACTGATATGAATCGAATAATTCCATAAGAGAGCATAAGGGCAGAAATACCATGCACCTGCAGTGCATTAAATACGATATATATCTTTCGCAGATCTAAGACAATGTTGTACCATGCATCTGCGGAAGACTTTATATCGGTACCATCAAAAGATCCATGGGTACAAGGCTGAATGAACATCGGAAAAACTGTAGATTAGGTGACATAAACAAATCGGCAGTAGCGGAACACGCGCAATGCAATGTTACGTCATTAACAGGTAATAACATTTCGGCCAATAGCAGCGCATCAACAAGAAAGACGGACTACTTGAGTCAACATTAATTCAATCTACGAACTAGAAATTACCAGTCATCGGTGAATCATCAAGATGAATAAAACTCTGAAGAAGCCAGCCATGGCGAAACGTTGGGATGCAGTTCCAAACTACAACGGCTTTCAAACACGATTGAAGATAGTATCACTGAATGTTGGTATATCTTGTACTCAGTAATTTTTCAATGAAAATAATAATTATTATCAATATCCAGTCCTAGAAGTTCCTGAATACATATACAAAAGTAAAATAGTAGGTTCCAAGATTTCAAATTCACCTAGAAGGGGTCGTTGTAAGTAAGTTTTATTTTATTTCATTTATTTTATTTATTTTACTCATCTTATTCATTTTATTTATTTTATTCATTTTATTTATTTTATTTATTTCATTTATTTTCTTCATTTCATTAATTTTATTTATTTATTCATTCATTTATTCAGTCATGTATTTATTTATTTATTTATTTATACACTGTTCTACAGGATACACCCAACTACAGAACAAGTTAAATCACAATACAATACAATACAATTACAATAATTGGTAATTGGTAAAGATAAGATAAAGAAAAAAAGATAACATTAAAACAATACACATATAGAATTAGCTGAAGTAGAAAGACCAAATCTCAGAGATGAAACAGTAAAAAATGTCGAGCTGACAACTTGCAGAATTGCCTTTGGCACACATGTTATGTAGAGGTAAACGGTTCAGAATATTTGTTCGTGGTGTTGGCAGATGAAAAGGATTAACCAAGAGGTTTGTCTAGTTACATTGAAATTAAGTTTTTGCAGAATATGTGGGTCAATCATCGAATTATTAATCAGTTTGAGAAAACAAAATGTGGAGTGACAATCACGACGGCAACTCAAGCTATTCATAGCATGTCTAGCAAACAATGCATCATGGGGAAATCCAATTGGTGAGTAGATATGGTCTGATCTGTAGGAGAGAAGTTTTAGGAAACGACGTTGTACTGATTCAACTTTCTCTGTATACAACTGATGCGATGGATTCCAGATTATGGATGCATATTCTAATTTTTTTATCTGACGAAAGCATAGTATGAGGTTTTCGATGTAGATGGATCCGAGAAATCTCTGGAAATGTCTACGCCATTTTAATAAACAGTGTACATTGTATGATGGTTCTATTTACCCCTGAATAATTTTTCTACCCTCTACCCATCCATGTGGAACATAACCATGAGCTGAAGAAAAAGCCTTTTGTGTTGAATCAACACGTATGACTTCGTTATTATTCAACCTGAGTAAACTTAATGATTTTCAAAATGTAAGTACTGCTTCGTAAAAATCATTAAACGTGTCTCATATCCTTTTCTTTGTAGATGTCTCAATTGCCATTGATTTCTGACCTACAGATATATATGTATAGATTTCGTGGAGACGACATTGTTTTAATTCTGATTCCAATCCAAATATTTCATAATTCTCTCTTTCATGTTTTCAATGAAAATTGTCACACTGGCATGATGAATCGGTATTGCAATTTTCTACTCACATATGAATAGTATTCGAAAAATATGCTCAGCTCCATAAAAAAAACAGCAACTCTATTGCATATGATATAATTGGTGAAAACATCCCTAGTGGTTTATAGATGTATAATTCTGGATAACTGTGTCTACTGGACGTCCTCATGAGGGTAGTAGATTTGATTCGTATGTTCGATTATGCTGAAATGGAATTGGATCCTGTGTGCAGTTGTTCAACATGATTTTGCAAACATGAAGTTATATCGAAACAAAGTAGGTTATAAACTCATCACAGCTGCTGTTAATTAACTTCAGTGAGATAGTGCATGCGAAATTCAGACCTACATGATCATTTTCGGTTTGAATATTTCATGGAAGACAGGATTTTCAAAATCTACACTGTTGAATAGAACGGATGATTTGCATAAATATGTTTTAGAAATACTTCAATATATCTCTCTCAGTATCAACTTGTCAACACTCTAAAAGACGATTGTGGAACCAGAAGATGATTGTGTATGCTAACAATCGAAACATCGTGAAGTAACTTGGTTTTGAATCTTTTGATTTTCATTTCATTTTAGTTGTTCAATTTTGTTTTTTTTTCTCAGTCTTCATTTCATTGTAATTTCATTTCACGGTTTTTTGCTTGATCTAATTGTTATTCTCAGCTATTCATTTCAATTTTCCAACTTCCACCATGAGTTTTTCCAGATATTCCACATCATATTATATCATTGGAGACAATGAAAGTCCGAACTGATGAAATTCAAATGTGTATTGTTGTTGGATTTGTGGTAATTGTGGGATAGGTATATTATTTTGTGTATTGCTATTACCAACTTCATAAAGAACTTATCCCACAAACTACCACAAAAATGATCTCCATGACAGTTATTTGATCTTTCGTATTATTGAATTGCAAACTGAATTGCAAACTGTCTCTCTTCTATCATACAAGCATCTAACTATATCCTCTTTGATGCTAGCGTGGTGATTAGATTTTTAGTGAAGATTTTGTGGAATTGGCCGCGGTAGTAGTGCGCCCGACTCACGATCGGAAGACCGTGGGTTCGATTCCCGCCTCGACCAGATATTTTTCTCGAGATAATTTAAATTGTGGGATATGTATATTATTTTGTGTATTGCTATCACCAACTTCATAAAGAACTTTTTTCGCAAACTACTACAAAAATGATCTCCATGACAGTTATTTGATCTTTCATATTATTGAATTGCAAACTGAATTGCAAACTGTCTCTCTTCTATCATACGAATATCTAACTATATCCTCTTTGATGCTAGCGTGGTGATTAGATTTTTAGTGGAGATATTGTGGAATTAGCCGCGGTAGTAGTGCGCCCGACTCACGATCGGAAGACCGTGGGTTCGATTCCTGCCTCGACCAGATATTTTTCTCGAGATAATTTATCTGGTTGAAGCTGGGATGATTCTGCAACCGTGTTAGGAATCACACGTTTAAAGGTAAGACTTCGTTAGTCCTTAGCTCGCATAAGTTTCTCAACTCCTGAGAGTTGTCGTTTGTATGGGAGAGACAGCTGATTATTGGAAAAACAGATTTTAAACAGATATTAGATTGGATTGTCGGGGAACTAGCCCATGGCCTGATTCACTGTGACCTTTCCAGATCTATTGTGTTGTTCCCTGTTGTTAGAGCTCATTGTCTAGCTTGATCTCTTTGATAGAACCATATACTTGGTCAGTGTGAAGGCTATGTAGCTTCGTATATCTGGCAGCCTCTGATTTTTCTTCTCCGCAGCCTCAGCCTTGCTATAGCTTCGCATTCACAGAGCACATCCAGTGCGGTTTCTTCCTCTTCTTGACATAACCTGCATTGGGTTCCTTCTGTCAGACCCATGTTACTCATATGTTTTCTGAGCCGTCTATGCCCCGTTAGAGCGCCCGTACACGAGCCACATTTTGCGGTCGGATCGACCACACAATTGCGTTCCAGCGAACTTAAGCCGTCCATAAGAAATACTGTACTAAACGTATACGGGCATTCACAAAAGTCAAAATGGGCTCCTGCAGTCAACTTGCTGCTGATCTCCGCCGATATATCATCGCGGCATCCGCCATAGTACACTAACCACGAACTTGCAGTCGTACCCAACCGCGTACATATTGGTCTCACAGCATTCAATTTTTAATGTCAGTTGCCTCAATTGCAAGTGTAGTTTATATGACCGCAAGTCGACCATAAAAATGTGGTTAGGTCAACCGCGAAGTGCAGTCAACGTGGCCACAATGTTGTGGTTGCCTCAACTGCAAAAAAATATTGATAGTCTCCATACCACTATCAACCAAATTGAGGACAAAGCTGAGATATGGTACAATTACAATGAGCTTAAACTAAATAGACTGAAAACTCAAACCATTATCGTCTCCAGTCAAAATAATATACGAACTGGAAGTTCTGTGAATCTTTTGGGATTCCAACTAGACGATTCGTTTGGTCCACTCATAACGAGAATATATGTAAAAAAATATCGTCCCATATATTCATTCTGAGGCAGATGAAACGGATTTGTAACGAAGATGTTCTACTGAACATCAACTATTCTCTGATTCAAAGTAGAATTTCTTACGGCATTATTTTATGGTATAATTCCAGTTTAGCAATACATGTTTTTCGTTTACAAAAAAAAGCATTGAAAATCATTGCAAATGCTCCAGCATTCGACCACTGCCAACCGTTGTTCATGAAATATAATATCATGCTTTTGCCATCTTTGTATATATTTCATTGTATATTGGAGATATATAAAAA
Source organism: Leptinotarsa decemlineata (assembly GCF_000500325.1). Lineage (NCBI taxonomy): Eukaryota > Metazoa > Arthropoda > Insecta > Coleoptera > Chrysomelidae > Leptinotarsa > Leptinotarsa decemlineata. The sequence goes on from NW_019291606.1 coordinate 67,199, forward strand.
TAACCAAACTTATGAAACACTCTCTCATAACCATGAATATAACACCAGATCTGGGGACTTATTGAAAATACCCAAATTTCATTTAACAACATCCAAAAAGAATTCTTTAAACTTGAATTTATATAATAAAGTTTCGTCAAAATTAAGAAGTCTTAACTGAGGGCGCGAACTTGGTCGTGATTTCCAGCATAAGGAGCCAATCTATCAAAATGGACGACCCTAGGCTTTCCTCGAACTGGCTTATGGATTCGGTAGACGAGGTCATTAATCTTCTTCATGATTTTGTACGGACCTTCCCACGAGTTCCGCAACTTCGGTGATAAACCACGGCGTCACTTAGGGTTGTACATCCAAACTATGTCACCAGTTCCGAATTCTCCAGCATTCGCCTTGATGTCATAGGCCTTCTTCATCCTATCGCTGGCACTCCTGATGTTCAGACGGCCTCGTTCATGGATGTTGTCCATTCTCTGCCGAAACTTGCTGACATAGTCTTCTCCCACAGTGTCTTGTTCTGGCAGCGTCCCAAATTTCAGGTCGCAAGGAAGCCGCAGCTCTCGTCCCATTATAAAACTGGCAGGGATTTGACTGACTCGTCAACTGCCGAACGATAAGCCAGCAGGAACAGGTGGAGGTATTGGTCCCAGTCTCTTTGATGATCAGAGACTACCTTGGACTAGTGGCGGTTAATGGTTTTATTTACTCGTTCCACCATTCCATCCGACTGTGGATGTAAGGCTGTGGTTCTGGTCTCTCGAATGTCCAACAGTTTACATATTCCTTGGAACAGGTTGGACTCAAAATTTCTGCCCTGATCCGAATGCAGCTCCAATGGGACACCGAATCGACATATCCATTACTTTACCAGGATGTCAGCGACGGTGCTTGGATATTTGCTACGTACATGCCCAGTTTGCCCACGGTTTCAGTATCTTAGTTGTTTTCTTTCAGACAAAACTCCTTTCATCGCCTTTCTAATAGTGGCCTCAATATCAGCAGAACCCTGTCCATCTTCCTCCATAGTTTGAACTTTGCTCTGCAAATCCTTGCAGGATTGTTTTACAGCCTCAAACTCAAATCTCGTGGATGCTCTTGCCAGTGCATCCACGAGATGTTTGGGACGAGCTAGCGTCAAGGCCTGCCTCGTTTCTTGGTCGCGAAGTCCATCCAAGAATGCCTGAACTGCTAACCGCTTCATTACATTTTCGGGTGTAGCAGGATATGCCAGACGGACCAATCGAGCTATGTCGGCTTCAAACTCTAGTAGGGATTCTCCTGATTTCTGGTAGCGGTTCTCCAGCTGTGAATGGCAAACGCGTTCTAAGTGTGCCTATCCATACCGTAGCTCAAGATACTTTATGAGTTGGACATAGTCTTCCTGTTCTTGGGCCGTGAGGGTTTGCAAAATATTCGTTGCTTCCCCACGCAACGCCAGTGTTAATGCTACCGCTTTTTCTTCTGCATTCCATCCATTTGCTCTGGCTGCAGCTTCGAATTGTCGGCGGTAATTTTCCCAAGGAGTTTTTCGGTCGAACTGGAGCGGCCTGATGGAGAGCTTTCCTGGTTCAGAAAGCTCGGAACGGAAAGCAGGGCTTATATACCGCTAACGAGCTTTCTAGATTCATCAAGAGGTCTCTGCACTCGAGTAGTATTTTCCTGTCTAGTCGGATCGCTTCTTTCGCGGTGATGTCATGCGTTTGGTGTCTGAGATAATGGTCAGGGCTGGCTTCAGATTCATTACAATACTTTTTCAATTGTGTTTCTCGAATTTTTAAATTAAGCTGTATACTTAAACTCTTGTCTTTGTATTAAAATACTGTTTCAACATTTTAAGATATGTACTGTATCTCAATATTTAGATATTTTCATCCCCCCGATTAATAGACATTGTAAATACATTTTAACTTGCTTTTTTAAACCTGTACCTGACGTTTGCTGTGTCCTGTGATGATCGTTTTGCAATAAAAGTATCATTATTATTATATCTTTGAACCATTCTGGTAAGTTTTTATGTACGTTTCCTCGAAATGCTTCATGAAAATGTTATTCAGCGTCGGTGACAAAGATTAGTCCATTACCATTCTGAATTCTTGTTGATAAATATCCTTCTTGAATTGGAAAAATCTTTTCTAATCATTTCAGAAGCTCCAATATGATTTCTACATTCAGTTTTATTTCATTTTCTATATAACTATCATTTTCTGATGCAGTTTTTACAATTTTTAGGATTCTATCAACCGGAAAATGGGTTAACAAACCTGGAAACAACTCATCACTGGGTTTTTTACGCTCAGACTCCTTAAACAGGAAGATTCTACCAGAAAATCACTCTCTATAAATACTAAAATGCGGCCGTGAATCAACAAATTTTGGGAACATAAAATGTCTAAAAACGACCCTCAAACAGCCATCCTCTCTGCGCGCATTAAATAAAACAACCCAATTTCCATCAGAGTAATAGGCCCCAGCAACAAAATATGATTCAATTCAGTAAACGAAGTAAACAGGCAACATCCTCACATGAAAATTGCCGCCTTGCCGAAAAGGAAGTTCATCAAACAATCAAATTTTTATGAGGGCCGGGGAAGTTTCGAGAAAAGCACTCAGCCGGCCTCCAAAAGTGTCACAATTAATTTTATTATTTAATAAGGGACTTTCGGTAACGCACAACAGCGTAAAATGATATACCCAACAGCCTAGAATGATACGGCCAATTTGTCTTCACGGCTGGCGGCATTCATAATTTCCATTACTTCTAGATTCACCCTTCGAGATAAGTGTAAGAATGTAAGATGAGGAGAGATTCAAAGTGATAAAACGCCGGGAAGTGTTTTTAATAAGCGACGGCGGAATGAGGTGGCTCGGGTGTTAGCTGGGAGATGAGAGAATCTGGGAACGCGGTTGGATCTTGTTGCTCTCTTTTCGTTCGAGAGGAGATTCATAGGCCTAACAGCTCATTGGGAAATTCAATAAGTTGGAAAATGTATTTTTCGCGTTGGTTGCTGACGGTTATTCGGGTAATTCAAAATATTATCAACAAGTATTCCAAGCCAAGGGCTTGGTAAGTAGTAGTCATAGATATTGGTATTACTGGAGTTTTTTCCCAGCACCAAACCGTTACGTGTTTCGATCATCAAGTGACCATCTTCAAGAGGATCAAACTCGTGTCGAGGTGTCCAAAATAACGGTTTGGTGCTGGGAAAAACTCCAGTAATATTCATTACTACACTGAAAATTCCAAACAGAGCCTCACAAATGGATATTGTTCTCGGAAGAGACGTTTCAGAATGTCCAAATACCACAATTAATCACTCACCGAATGCTAGCGATCATAAAATCATACTTAAAGAATCGTTATTGGCTAGTTAAGTGTCTCTCAAACAGTAACCATACAAATCACGTAGTGAAACAGAAGAATTTAGACCTACTCACTATTCGTCTGTCTCAAAACTATTTTTGATTCAATGAAGAGTTTTTTTTTATACAGCAAAGTGTTATAGTGCAGATCTCATTCATTTCTGGTTGAGTATTATCGACATAGAAATGCTTTCTGTGGATTTTTCTGGTTTGAAGATGTTTGTCACCACTGAACATCAACATCACATACAAGCCGAACACGAAGATAACAAAAATAAACAAGTATGAAAAAGAAGAAGACAAAATTAGGACATACGTCCATAGGACGTTTTTTCCTTGAAATGGGTCTAAGAATTACCTCCTTAAATATTAGCATGTGTTTAAGGAACACCCTGTATATCTTATATGAATAGTAGAACAGAAAGTTGGATAAGGGCACAGCAAATTAGTTTCGAACTCTGGTATCTCAATAAAGGACTAATAATTGGTCTGATGAACATTATGACCAGATAGAATGAAAATTCAATAAAACTTTATTGCATCTATGCAATTCACTGACATCTATATCAGTGAATATTGATATAAGTTGAACGCACCAGGGAGAAGATAATTCAACAGTACCAACATCACCAATTGAACCATGTTTTGGTATTCTGGTATTCTTGCCATCAATCCAAAGTACGTGGAGGATGCAGTTATATGAGGGGACACCAAAACAGCAATCATTCACGCTGGAAGTTGTGAATTTCTTGAGAAAGAATCCTACAGGAAGAGAGCCATGTCTATATGGCATCTAAGACGTAACAAGTACCTATATATTAAATTTCAGCTTTTTAGGACCAGTACGGAGAAATGAAGATGAATAAGTTAGTGACTTTCACATTTATAATTATAGATTGGGATAGTAATTAATTAAAGAGTTGAAACACAAACGGTTTGCCGAATAAGAACCATATTTCAACAAGCTATTTTATTAAATCTATAGACTCTACGAGCTACATTTCCATTAGTAATGGTGGCTTCTGAATCATCAGTACAAACCAGAGGAAGAGGTGCATTGGAATCATTCAAATTGGCATCGGCATCGTCTGGTTCGTCGGCTACCGTCGGCTACCCAAAAGAAAACGTCCGGTACGGCCAGTGTAAAGGCCAAAAAGACTCCCGTTGAACGCGTAGGTGTTGAAAAAGCTAGAACCGGCAAGAAGGCTGCATCGCCGAAAGAAAGCGGCTGCCGCCGCAGCTAAGCCTAAACAGGCAACTGCCGAAGATGAATAGACTGTCGCTTCTCGGGTTTCCTCCGCGACTTCTGCTAGTAAAACCAAGTCTCCTTCGAAAGCTAAGAAAAATAACGAACAAAAAAGCCGAAAGCACCAAAACCGAAAACCACGAAAGTGACCCCTGCATTGGCATCATCTCCGAAAGCCGAAAAAGCTGCGTCTCCAAAAAATAAGAAATAAATTCTTCCATCACTTGACTTCTCTCTCCGGCGACGAAGTGTAAGAAAACAAATGGTCCTTTCAGAATTCTTACGTAATCTATCTGCCCAACAATATATAAATGAATAGGCAGACCTACCTACCTACCCTACCCCTATAAACCGACAAAAAAAATAGATAAACGGTCAATATAATATTTTTTCCACAGTCGACTATTGAACTGATATGAATCGAATAATTCCATAAGAGAGCATAAGGGCAGAAATACCATGCACCTGCAGTGCATTAAATACGATATATATCTTTCGCAGATCTAAGACAATGTTGTACCATGCATCTGCGGAAGACTTTATATCGGTACCATCAAAAGATCCATGGGTACAAGGCTGAATGAACATCGGAAAAACTGTAGATTAGGTGACATAAACAAATCGGCAGTAGCGGAACACGCGCAATGCAATGTTACGTCATTAACAGGTAATAACATTTCGGCCAATAGCAGCGCATCAACAAGAAAGACGGACTACTTGAGTCAACATTAATTCAATCTACGAACTAGAAATTACCAGTCATCGGTGAATCATCAANGCAAACCGCGGACACGTGTTTCTGGCTATTGGCCTCATCAGCGCGGTGCAGCCAAGTGTAAAGGTGGGCAACACTTGTTTGCCGAAAGCAGGAAACAACACGAATGAACGGAGTCAACAACAGGAGCCAACCGCACATTTGTGGTTCCAGTTAGAAGACCTAGAATTCCCAGGCTACACAATTTGAAGTTACACAATAATAGATACGTACTCTTTGATCATTCCCAATGATTTCACCGGTAGACAGCTGTTTCAGCCTATTGGGCATCGTCAGTACCGGGCAGGCGGTCCTCGATTGAAAACAAAATGAAAAAAAACCAAGAAAGTACTTGATAAAAATAGCTGCGTAGACGCAAGCGAAACATATGAGTTTGGTAGATACCAATGTTCTTGTGGATCTGTAACAGGCAATAAAAAATATACGCTGAATAAAGTGACATAATTTTTAATTCGGTGAAGTGAAGTGAAGCTACAAGATTCCATATATCCCACACAAGCTAACATCCGTATGACCGTTTTCTGTATTCGGAGAACTTTAAGTGAGAGACTAGAGTTTCCCCATAGTCGTATATCATAAGTTATGTGTCCAAAATATACATCAAATAGTTAGGTCAGCTACATATTTTTCATATACTTCATTTAGAAAAACTGAAAGCTGATTCACTTGAAAATAGGTTACTTGAAGTTTGTGTCAAGTCAATATTTCTATTTCAATTTCTATTTCCATTTTCGTTATTTATCCTTCTTCAATCAATGTTATTGATGTTTCATCTTGATATATTCAATCTTATTCCCAGGATAGTATGCGTTCATATTATTATAATAATAACTACTTTCTTTAGTAAAATGAAAAAGGAAACTCAGATAAGGTCA
>NW_019291607.1:0-14535 GCF_000500325.1 Leptinotarsa decemlineata
ATTATTGCCATTTTTAAAAATATCCCTAGACTTTTCCGATGTGTGTAGTTATATCCATGACATCAATACGAGGTCTGTTAAAAAAAATTAGGTGATTTATCATATTTCTCAAAAAATATCTATTCATCTATTTACTAGCGAACCGCCGTGGCTCCGCACGGGTGCAAGACAGATACTAAATATAAATATATAAACACGTGCGATCGCTACTAATCAAAGTGCTATAGGGCGAAGCGCGACCTTCGACGCGCTATTTATAGGCACACGCCGCCGGTTCCCCGGACGGTACCGCCGCAACCGCTGTGTCCCTGCTCTTTAAATCAGTAATATCTTCGAAAATATTCATTTAAATTACATGCTCTAAAGGGCCATATTGATCTATATTAAATGCACTATGTGTTGCTCAAAATCGCTTCGTTATTAAGTCATTATTTCTCGAGGATAAGAAATGGTTATTGTGGGCTATCTCTAAGAGATAGACATATACCATCGCACACTTTTCTGTAGACCTTCTGTAGTACATTGTTTGATCTAAAGATTTTTGGCCACTATACTTTACCAAACCATGACCGTAAACGTACCGGCACATGCTAAAAAATATTCTTTCATACAATTTTTATGAATCAACGCCCACTATACCGTACCAAACCATGACCGTAAACGTACGGGCACATGCTAAAAAATATTTTTTCATACAATTTATATGAATCAACGCCCACTAGACCGTTCCGTTACCGGTCCGGCACTTAGCGTAGCATGCACGTGTCATCACAGTATTTGAGTCGAGAATATTTTACTGGTGCTGATGGGTCTCCGGCAGCGAAACGGTGTATAAACTGGTTGTAAATCATTTTCAGTTTTATTCAGCAATACATTCCATTGGAATGTAGATATTCGAAAATACTGAAAAAAATGTTCCTCATCATCAACTAAATTTCAAATGTCCATTATTCTCCTTCACTTTCTCGTTCTCTTGAAGAGTCGTGAATCCATTAGCGTCGAGTTTTTTTTGGGTTTCTGCTTCTTCATCGTACAAAATAATAGCTACCAATGCCAATTGTTAAGCAGATAATCTCATAGCCATATTCGTTCTTCGTGGGGAACTCTTCTACACGTTCACACTACACTGATGAGTAAGCCGGAATAACATACAATACTTTACATTTACATTACATTACATCTAATAGTCATCATACCTGTATGATACGGTCATTATACGTGTTGCTTACGGGCTTAGAACACGGTTAATCCATTACAGTGGGCAAGGTAGACAGTGTCGTGTTAGTTTCCGTGTCAGATACGGTCCTAGCACGGCCATGGTTAGTACAGTATAGTGAGTAGTACAGTATTTCTCTACTATATTATTGTTACGTTTTCCCCGTGGGTTGACCATAAATTGACTATAATGAATAATCAAACTTAACTTTATTTCACTTTAAATGCAACAAATACTTCAACTAAAACTTCAACTATTATTCGAATGTTTATCGCCTTACTAGATCGCTTCGCGTACCGGACTGTAACTTCCGCTTGACTGTGTCGATATGTTCGTGGCCAGCGTTAATATATCGCAACCAATACGGCAGAATATTCTTCGAAATTACATCAAAGTCGGTAGCATTATTCTAGCTACATCTAGAACAGCATCGAAGATCTACATTCGCGCGCTCTTAACTACGTCACAATTGGTTTATGGCTACCAGTGGCGGTCGGCGTTATTTTCTTTAGGGTATAATTTATAACACTACCCCCTTCCCTGAGGTTGTTCGCCCCAAAAAACATTCCAAGAGGGGACATCACAACCCATGTAAGGACTCAACATTTCTATGTAGGCAATTTTAGGCTTGCTTCTGGGTAACAATTGGATTCTGTACACCAGATCGTTTATCTTTTTGGTTACCAAGTAAGGCCCTTGCCATGGTCGCTGCAACTTGAGACATAAACCTTTCCGACGTTGGGGTTGGTAAAGCCACACTTCTTGAAGCAGCGACTTTTTGTCAAATCTTATCTTCATCCTGTCGCTGAAAGCTGTAATTTGGTCCTGGCAAATTCGTGTACAATTTCCAGTCTGTCTTGAGGACTGCCATACAATACATCTATGGGAAGCTTCAGTTCCCTACCAGTTGACAACATGGATGGTGCACTTTTTGGTATGTCCTTAAGCTCTCTCAGCGATTCAGTTTTTATCTACTCAATCGTCACAAAATGCCATGCATTCATGGGTCTTTTCAGTCTTGAAAACGGGAAAAAGTCGCAGAGGGCCAAATCTGGTGAATACGGTGGCTGAGGCATGATTACCGTGTATTATCGTGATGCAAAAGCCATTAATTGTTTATCCACAATACAGTAATTCATAATGTTTCTCGCAAGCGACNAACTATGATCTGATACCATTATAACTGTATACTTTGAAGCTGTGCCTATGTGAATTTGTAGGTGGAATCAATCGTGGGTTACAAAAGTAAACCTAAGGATGATGGCGGAAAGGTGGCTCAGTTGTTCAAAAAGATCGAGAGTTCGATTTCCCCTGATACGGTGACCAATACTCAAGCAGTATTTGCTTTCCATGTTACCGGAGATGAAGCTGGGAAATGGTAATATAATTTTTCATATATTTTTACTAGTTTTTATTTTATTTTTGATACAATACTTGAAACAGATTTTTCAATTCATAAAGGGATATTTATTGTTGCTTCTAAATAAGGTAGTTCATCTATTCATTCAATTGATTCATTCTGTAAAAATTTCAAGATTTTCTTAATAGAGCTGTAATTTTTTCAAAAATTTTATTGATATATTATTCCTTTTATTTCATGGCAATATTTTTTTCAATATACTCTATATGTTTGCTCCATGACAAATTTTATTCAATATATAGACTTGAAAATTTATTTGTCTGAGTATAATTTTTTGAATTGTATCCTATCGGTAGAGGATTTGTAAACATGTCTTCAGTTCCTTGGATGTTAATTTATGTTGTTGAAGCCAAAACCTTTGATATGTTTTTGGATTTTATCAAAAGTTTCTGAAAAATAAATTATTGCAATGTAATTAGCAAATAATTTAGTTGTACGTTCAATTGCTAAACTTGAATCTGATGTCTTTTCCAAACACTTTAACGCAGTATTTTGGTACTGCCTCTTAGGTGTCTGCCTTCTAGATTTCTAATTTTAAAATACTGCCACATCCAGTTTTACACTTTCACGCAATATTTTAGTACTGCCTTCTGAGTTTCTAATTTCAAATTACTGCCACCCGTCAATATTACACTTATACGATGTATTTTAGTACTGCCTTCTAAATTTCTAATTTTAACCTTCTGCAAGGTATTCTGTGTCACAAAACAGGTGTGGCTGTTTTGTGTTCTGTGTCCGAAGCACAAATCACAGAATACTATGCCGACGTAGTTGTCAAAATAATGTAGGTTATATTTGTTTATGTGGTGGGGAATATGGGGATTGGACTTTGAATTTTGATTTGAGCATTAATGATATTTCTTTCCATTTTATCTTTCAAATAAGCTAACCCAAAGTGTACATTCTCTGTGAAAATATTGATTAAGCTCACCGTATTTTAAGCTGTAATTCTTAATTTTTTTTCGGGTGAAAATGATAAACACTGGGTAAGTGTGTTTTTATTCCTGATACAATTATTTTCATTGCCCTGTAGTTGTAAAATACTAATAGATAAATAATTAGTTCCTTTAGAAACTATCTCGAGTTCAATTAGTTTGATAACCTTTTTTAAAGATAGGAATAACTGTATTTTGATGATTTAGGTTGACCCCATTTCAAGTATCTCTATAATATATGTTTCCACCTTCAACATTTTCACTGTTGTTTCTGTAGAAAACTTGCAGGGTTAACAGTCTTCATAACCGGAGCGAGTCGAGGTATAGGAAAGGCGATAGCTTTGAAAGTAGCAAAAGATGGTGCCAATGTTGTTGTGGCTGCTAAAACGGCGGAGCCTCACCCTAAACTACCTGGAACCATATACACAGCATGTGAAGAAAGTGAGTTTGTTCTTTGCTAGTAGAAAATCAAATGAAGGAGATTTTATTCAAAATTGAAGGTTTTTCTGTTTCCAAGTAGTAATCGTCTTTATTTTGTCTGTTTCCAGTTGAGAAAGCAGGTGGCAAAGGACTACCGTGTGTAGTAGATGTGAGGGATGAACAAGCTGTGAAAAAGGCTGTAGAGGAAGCTGTACAAAAGTTCGGAGGCATTGATATTGTCATAAATAATGCTTCAGCTATATCTTTGACTGGCACTGAAGATACGGATATGAAAAGATATGATTTGATGCACAATATTAACACTAGAGGAACTTTTTTGGTGTGAGTCAAAAGATTTATTGGGAGACTGTAAATATAGTTGTAGTATCGTGGAGGATCATTAAGTGGCGAAATATATGTTTATTCAAACTGTTTCTATTGCTCCAAAGCACTGTTAGAAGCAAAATAAATTACATAAGGTTTCAAAACTTGTCTTAATAATGAGGCTTTTTCAATTCTTACTATCCTTATAAAATAAAAATCTTTTTGGCCAAAATTATGTCATTTTCCTGGCAGCTGTATGGTAGAAAGAAATGTGCTAAGAGTGAAATGCGTTACATTTTTTGGTTACTGTTTTTCATTGTTCTGTAATAAAAAGCAGAGAAAATAATATTCTTACCAAGAAAATCCTTCCATTGATACCAAGATTATTCCAACCATTTTGACAAGAGCCCATTTGCTTAGTGTCGGTCAACTGATGAGCTGTAATTTTTAGATCAAAGGTATGTTTACCATATTTGAAGAAAAGCAGCCATGCACACATTTTGAATCTTTCACCTCCTCTCAGTATGAAGCCCATATGGTTCAAGGACCACGTGGCCTATACCATGGCTAAGTACGGGATGTCTATGTGTGTATTAGGAATGCATGAAGAACTCAGACCGTTCAATATCGGAGTAAATGCTCTTTGGCCGAGAACAGGTAACAAAAAATTACCTTCCAAGTACTTTCTTCGGTATAATTGAAGATACTGAGAACTTTCCTGATCCTAGTCTATTCGTTTTAGCCGTTGCGACAGCTGCTATCGAGTTGATTCAAGGTAAAAGCGCTACGGACTACTGCAGAACGCCTGATGTGATGGCCGATTCGGCTTATGTCATCCTGACGCAAGATCCTAAAACATGTACTGGCAATTTTTTCATCGATGAACATGTCTTGCAGAATGCTGGAATAACTGATCTTAAACAGTATGCCTGTGTTCCAGAGAACAATGATAAACTGATGCCAGACTTCTTTGTGGATGAGAATATTGAAGAGGTAGGTTAAATATGTCTTGTCAGTTTAAAACTGAACATTTTTATAATTATTTGGGCATATTCCACTAATAGAAATATAAATTAAATTGTTTTATTGCATTGTCTATTCTTCAGTCACGTTTGTTAATAATGGAAGGGCCCCATGCCGAACATTGAAGTACATTATTTTATTTTGTTGTCTGAGAACTATGATCTGATACCATTATAACTGTATACTTTGAAGCTGTGCCTATGTGAATTTGTAGGTGGAATCAATCGTGGGTTACAAAAGTAAACCTAAGGATGATGGAGGAAAGGTGGCTCAGTTGTTCAAAAAGATCGAGAGTTCGATTTCCCCTGACACGGTGACCAATACTCAAGCAGTATTTGCTTTCCATGTTACCGGAGATGAAGCTGGGAAATGGTAATATAATTTTTCATATATTTTTACTAGTTTTTATTTTATTTTTGATACAATACTTGAAACAGCATTTTTTAATTCATAAAGGGATATTCATTGTTGATTCTAAATAAGGTATTTCATGTATACATTCAATTGATTCATATATTTTAGTACTGCCTTCTGAGTTTCTAATTTTATATTACTGCCACCACCTAAGTTTCACATTTCAGCGCATTATTTCAGTACTGCCTTCCAAGTTTCTAGTTCTAAATTACTGTCACCCGCCAGTATTACACTTATACACGTATTTCAGTACTGCCTTCCAGATTTCTAAATTTAAAATACTGCCACTACCAGTTTTACACTTATTTCAGTACTGCCTTCTGAGTTTCTAATTTTAAATTACTGCCACCTGCCAGTAATACACTTATACGCTGTATTTTAGTACTGCCTTCTAAATTTCTAATTTTAAAATACTGCCACTGCCAGTTTTACACTTCCACGCAATATTTTAGTACTGCCTTCTGAAATTCTAGTTATAAATTACTGCCACCCGTCAGTTTTACAGTTAAACGCAATATCTCAGTACTACCTTCTGAGTTTCAAATTACTGCCAACATCTAAGTTTCGCATTTCAGCGCATTATTTCAGTACTGCCTTCCAGGTTTCTAGTTTTAAATTACTGCCACCCTCCAGTATTACACTTATACGATGTATTTTAGTACTGCCTTCTAGGCTTCTAAATTTAAAATACTGCCACTGCCAGTTTTGCAATTTCACGCAATATTTTATTACTGCCTTCTGAAATTCTAGTTATAAATTACTGCCACCCCGTCAGTTTTACTCTTCAACCCAATATTTCAGTACTTCCTTCTGAGTTTCTAATTTCAAATTACTGCCACCACCTAAGTTTCATATTTCAACGCATTATTTCAGTACTGCCTTCCAGGTTTCTAGTTATAAATTACTGCCACCCGCCAGTATTACATTTTAACGCTGTATTTTAGTACTGTCTTCTAGATTCGTAGTTTCAAATTACTGTCACTCCGCCAGTTTTACACTTCACCGCAATATTTTAGTACTACCTTTTGGATTTCTAGTTTAAAATTACTGCCACAATGGCAGTTTTACATTTTAAGTATTTTAGTACTGCCTGCCAGGTTTCTAGTTATAAATTACTGCCACCCCGTCAGTTTTACACTACCACCACCTAAGTTTCACATTTCAGCGCATTATTTCAGTACTACCTTCCAGATTTCTAGTTTTAAATTACTGCCACCCTCCAGCATTATACTTATACGCTGTATTTTAGTACTGCCTTCTATTCTAATTTCAAATTACTGCCACCGACTAAGTTTCACATTTCAGTGCATTATTTCAGTAGATTCCTAGTTTTAAATTACTGCCACTCCGCCAGTTTTACACTTCAACGCAATATTTTAGTACTGCCTTTTGGATTTCTAGTTTAAAATCACTGCCACAACTCCAGTTTTACACTTCTGAGTATTTTAGTACTGCCTTCCAGGTTTCTACTTTTAAATTACTGCCACCCGCCAGTATTGCACTTCAAAGCTGTATTTTCGTACTGCCTTCCAGCCTTCTAGTTATGAATTACTGCTACTTTCACCCCGTCTGGAATTTAATAATAATCATCATGGCAAACAATTGATTTAAATCCAAATTATCTAGGTATGTTGACTTGAAGAACGGCAGCGGTTCCTGTGGGCAGGGTGAAGCCCCTTCTAAGGCAGATGCTACCCTCACAATGGACAGTAAAAACTTTTTTGACATGTTTTCTGGAAAAGTCAAACCTGCCACAGCTTACATGACAGGGAAGTTGAAAATCCAGGGAAACCTCCAGAAAGCTCTCAAACTGGAGAAGCTCATGTCTAGTTTGAAAGCAAAATTGTAAACTACTTCGTTTGTGGTCGGTTCTTTGTTGTTGAATTTTTAAAAAGCATTTATCTTAGGAGTAATTTCAATATTCTTCTGTGAATATATCAATTGAAAAAACAAGGGGTTTCAGTTGATATATATCAGTCAACAAAATTTTAAAAATAAAAATACTTCTCAGTTTGTCCACCTTCCTTTCTTTTACCAATTGGCCTAAAACTAAAAGTAACTGGTACATTCACAAGAAAGAAGGAATAAATGCTATAATCATTACATGAGATAAAACAAATCAATTGACTGCCACTGACCAAAAATCATCAGCGTAGCACGTCATGGAACAAACAACCCCTTCTTTAAAGGTGAATTAGCTGAATACTGCCAGAACTGCAATTCTCTTCTCGACGCGCGTTTCACCAACCAAGTGAGCGTCTACAGGAGATGAAGAGAGAACTTAGTCCCAACTCTAAAATTCTATTTATATCGTAACAGGACACACTTTCACATTCCGACACAGATCAATGATTTCCGGTAGAAATTTGCGAGAAATTTTCTCATGAAGGAAGTTCAGATAAGTTAATTAGGAAACGTAAATTCAAGGAGAATCTTCGTAAATCTTTAATTTCTCGAAAATACATTAATTCAATGTTCCTTTTCTACCGTATGAACAAAGATATGGCAGATTAGATCGAATTTTTTAAAAGTTGAACGTGAAAGTAGCCTTCAATACTGTTAGGTAACCCTAACAAGTCAAGATGTTGGAAAATGAAAAGTCTGGGATATATGAAATAAGCTGTGAGGACTGTGACAAAAAATATATCAGTCAGACTGAGCGAGCTAATGAAACTCGTTTCAAAGATCACGCAGCACACGTCGTTAAACACGCTTTGAAAAACGCCCATGGAATGGATGAAAACCGTCTGGAATTATTGAAATCGGTACATGACACTAGATTGTTTAATGGTGTCGAAAGTCTGTGGCATGAGAACTATGAACCGTGACAAAGGTCCCTCAACAAACAACCCATTGTTTACGTGGAACGTGCTTTTAATAAAATTCTGAAAGGTTTTAAAATACCAGGGTAGCGCCGCGAAAGAACACTCCGTATGTGTATTAAGTATCCTCAAACATGAAAATTCATTTATTTTGTTATTGGAATAAAATGAACCACTTCAATTGTGGCCCGAGTCTGCGGATTTCATAGGATGAAACTAGGTATGAAAAAAACCTGTCTCTGAACTTTGTGTAACTTATATTATAATATACACACATCGGAAAAGTCTAGGGATATTTTTATAACATACTAAATATCATAAAAATAAATGCATGAGGTCGTTTAATTTCGATTAAATTGGTACACTCGACCACCCTGTAGATTTCTATGGGTTGAACAAAGCCTGCAAAAACGGTAACTAATCNATGTGCTTTTTTAAATGGAACACCTTGTATTTCGTTAGACTTTTGAGTAGGCCAGGAAAAATTATCATGATTTCATATAAGGTACTATGAACCTAAGAATGACGGTTCTCGAGTTATTGATTTTTTTGAGAAAATGCTATGTATACTAAATAACATCGAATTCTAACCAAGCATAAAAGAGGTTTCGAGCTATTGATTTCGATAAAACTCAATATCAGAATGTTCAAAAATCATTGTCACTTTTTTATAATTTCGGACAAAGATAACTTTGTTATTTCAAATTAAAACACCCCATATTTTTCTGGTTTGAACAATATAAAATTCAATTATCTTTCATTTCATTTTGGGGTTCCCTATACCTAACCTAAATAGTTTTTCAGGTATTGGCTTTTTCAAACAGTAGTTAGCTTTGAAACGACATTTATTCAACTTGTTGAAATAATTCTTATTAACAGTTATTGTGTTTTACGTTATTCAAAACATTCACCGAACAGACGGCAAATAGACCGAAACCCATCATTGGAAATTATGAAAATGAATTTCTTGTTATGGAATCAATTGTAAAAAACCCTCAATGTGAGATTGAGATAGACACAGGGATAAGCATTAATGTTGATTAATGTTTCTGATTGTTTTAGTTCTTAAGCCTGCTTTGTCAACATATAACATTTTTATCACAAACTTTAACCGTAGACTTTTTTACATGTGCTCGAGCCATATTAATATCTTAATTTTATGTTAATGTTTCAGATTGCTTTAGTTCTTAAGCCTGCTCTGTCAACAAAACCCTAAACTTTTATGACCTGTTAGTGTACCCTGTTAGATATAAATAAAGGAGTTAGTTTTCTCATCTCCTGATAAAGCCAACTGGATTGGTGAAACGCGAGTCGATAAGAGTGTTGCAGTTCCGGTGTTCGGGACAAGTGCTATTTTTTTTGGATTCATTCTTTGCCAGAGGTTTCAGTTTTACCCTACATCAAGAAAAAACATTTCAAAACAATCTTCGACAAACAAAGATCAATCAATACTGAGGTAACAAAAAATAATAAAACGCTATCATAGAGTATCCACATCAACGTTAAGTAATAAAATGTGTATACAAATGGCAGTAGAATTACTCAATCACGCTAAACCTAGTTTTCCTTTCGAGATTACGATATAACATTCTGATGTTCAAATCAAAGGGCGAAATTTCCAAAACAAATCGCTACGACTATTTCTTGGACTGATCCCCTTTGAAGATGATTGAATCATTACATCAGCGACTAGACTAAATGAGATTTCTCTTAGAAAAATACAGACAAGGCTACTCTCACACGTGGAAGCTCTACTTTCATAAAATAAATGTTGCCACGAAAAAATTCCATTTAGCAGAGTGCTTTACAATTGAAAACCGATGCTAAAACTGACTCATCCTAAAACCTCTGTTTTCAATAAATCAAAACACCTTTTGAAATAGGAAAGTATTTTGTTTCGTAAAGATCCAAGATTGTGAAGCACTCTGTCTTAAAACATTTTATGCCGTTAACAAGTTAATGCTATTCAAAAACAATTAAATAGCAACTTTGTTGCTAGCTAATTTCTGTAAAAATCAGTACTAAATATTTCATTAAACTCAGGCACTGTCTAAAAATAGCCAGTAATAACGCGTCACACAACAATGCAAAAACTACTATAGTTGCTATTTAATTTGGATAGGTATTCAATGGAAATAAATAGCAGCCTAAGATAATTCCTAACACTTATCTAACTTAAGTTGATATTTAATTTCACTATCAAATAATTATAAAACTAAAAACAGTCAGGAGTCACCAATGGTAAATCTAATCGATTTTATGGGGGTATGGAAGGCTTTGAAACCTAAGACCCCAATATTCAAGGTCTTTTGCGAATCATATAATGCTATTAAATTGAATAGCAACTTGTACAAAATATTATTCGATTTCACACTGAAGATATATAGAAACAACAACCAACTGATGATTGTCACTGTCAGTAATCATGTGATTTTACTAACATTTACATAGTAGGAGTTTTGAATGAATTGCTCTGAAGCAGATATTGAACAGTAGAATTCAACTGCAACCAGGCAAAGATGCCACGTTTCACTAACTATTTTATGGAGTTAAGAATCAACTGAAGTGAGTCATTGTTTGATTTCACCACGAAAATCAACAAAAATAACAAAGTCGGTATTAAGGAGATAGGACGCAGATTGGAGGGATTATCTAAATCACCACCTTTATGTAGTGGAATGACAACGGAAGTCTTCAGGGAAGAAGGAAATGAGCCAGTCCTGAATGAGGTATTAATAAGGGCGACCAAAGTTTCTAGAGCATGAAAGAACTGCTTTCTTTTAGGCATCTACTGTTTGTTGAAAGTGAGAATAGATACTTCAAGTTTATTTCCTTGTAATTATTTTATTATTCCAATACTTGATATATATTTCTTACAGACCCTTTTTACATACATCAACCAACACAGAACACTTATTTTCCAAGAAACTTATATCTACTCACAGAACACATATTATAAAGGTTTTAAGAGAACTTGTCATGGAAAATTGCTATTCTCAACACCCCCCCTCAATTTTACCCTTTCAAAAAAAAACGGAAATCATTAAACATTCTTAACAAAGAGATACTAGATACACTTACATACTAATTTAATCAAGTGGAATTACTCCAATAGCTGTACGCAGTCTCATGAAATGGGCCGCTGTAAGACCTTTAGTGAGAATATCAGCCTTTTGATCTCTCGAACAAAGATACTGAACACTGACCTGATTTTGTGACACAAGATCTTTAACAAAATTATACTTAACATCTACATGCTTGAGCTTCAAATGATTTGGTTTTGTCAACAAATGTATACATGAGGTATTATCCTCAAAGATAGGTAATGGGTAATCCACATGTATACCCATATCTGTAAGCAAACCTTTCAACCACAAGGATTCACAGGCAGCTAGACTCAATGCGACGTATTCTGCTTCTGTTGAGGACAGAGCTACAGTATTTTGTTTCTTTGTACTCCATGAAACTGTACCTCCAAATATTTCAAACAGATATCCAGACGTAGACTTCCTGTCGATTTCACCAGCCCAGTCTGCATCTGCATATCCAATCAATGGATAAATACTTGAACGTGGAAAAAATAGCCCATAATTTAAAGTACCTTTTATATATTTAAGAACCCGTTTTAATCCAACCCACTGAATCTGTGTTGCATTAGTTTGATAACGACTATAAAAATTTACTGCAACACTCAAATCTGGTCTTGTGGACAACATGGCATACATTAAACATCCAACAAGTTCACGGTAAGGCTTAAACCCAGAAATACAAGGACCCTCCAATTCCCTTGGTGGGTGCACTTCCAGAGGTGTAGACACAGGGTTACACTCCTCCATACTAAACCTTTTCAGGACGTTTTTGAGATATACTTCATTTGATATATATATGCCATCAGTTGTATGAATAATTTTAATACCCAAAAAATAGGTCAAATTTCCTAAGTCCTTAGATTTAAATTTAAACTTAAGTTTAGATTTTATATCTTCAATCAATTGAGAATCATTACCAGCAATCAAGATGTCATCGACATACAGCAGTATGAATATCATGTTATCTCTACAAATCTTAGAATAAAAACACTGATCATATTTACTTTGTCTGAATCCAAGATTTATCATAAACTCATTGAATTTTTCATTCCAGGCTCTTGGAGCTTGTTTCAACCCGTATAGTGCCCTATTTAATTTGCATACTCTGGATGTGCCATCCTCTAGGCCTTGAGGCTGTTTCATAAAAATATCCTCCTGTAATTCCCCATTCAGGAATGCATTATTGACATCAAGCTGCTTACAGTAAAGATTCTTATAGCTAATGATTGACAAAAGTAATCGAAATGTTGTTAACCTGGCAACAGGTGCATACGTTTCATTGTAGTCGAACCCTTTCTTTTGGCTGCAGCCCTTCACAACTAACCTTGCCTTATACTTTTCCACCTCACCATCAGGGTTTCTTTTGAGTTTAAACACCCATTTGTTGTCGATGGCTTTTCTTCCTTGAGGAAGTTCACACATCGTCCAGGTGTTATTTTGCATAAGTGCTGACATCTCTTCCTGTACTGCTATATTCCAAGCATTTCTGTCATCCCTTTTTACTATGTCCTCATAGAGGAGTGGTACATTGTCAACATAAGATTCAGCACTTAGCGCAAATACTGCAACATCCTCCTCTAAGACATAATCCTGCAGATGTGTTGGCAGTCTCTTTGGGCGTGTACTTCGACGCAGTCTTTCTGGCTCAACTGGTTGAATTTCTTGTTCTAGCTCTGTGACTACTTCTCCGCTTGAGTCATCTTCAGACTGAGACATTTCCAATTCATCCCCTGGCTCAGTTGCATTGTGCCCATTTGAGGTTTGGGATACTTCCTCCCATTCACCCAGCTGTTTATCACCTGAAAACTTATGTTCATCAAAAGTAACATTCCGTCCTTCTATTACTTTACTCTCTTCAGGATTCCACAATCGATAGCCATTGTGGCAATATCCTACAAAAAAACACTTAATGGTCCTGGTTCCAAACTTCCAGTCTATAAGTCGCTTGGGTGGATGTAGAAAAGCTACACATCCAAATACCCGAAGCTTTCTTACATCTGGTTTCTTCCCAAACCAAGCTTCTGCAGGGACCTTGCCTTCCAGCGCACATGTAGGACTCCTGTTTAAAACATATGTCGCTGCCTGGACAGCTTCACTCCACAATTCTTTCTTTAGACCTGATTCCAAAAGCATGCATCTAGCCTTTTCTGCTATTGTTCTATTCATTCGCTCAGAGACTCCATTTTGCTGAGGAGTGTCCCTGATGGTGCACTCATACTGAATGCCTTTGGTTTCGAAAAACATTCTCATGTTTTCTGAAAGATACTCAGTTCCTCGGTCACATCGGAATCTACTTATAGGAAGATTGAAGTGTGCTGTCACCATGGCTTCATAAGCCTTAAAGTACCTGAAAGTTTCAGACTTGGCTTCCAGAAAATATACCGAGGTAAAATGAGTGTAGTCATCTACAAAGCATAGAACATACCTCTTTCCATTCCAAGAAGTAATATTAATTAGCCCCATTATGTCACTGTGGATCAACTCCAGTGGTCTTTTAGCTCTAGTTCTTCCTTGACTATGAGGTAGTCTGGTTTGCTTACCAGCAACACAAATCTCACATACTTTCCTTGCATCAGGATTGCATGAGAGTTCCAGTCCATCAACTAGTTTTGTTAGTTTTTGCAGATTTGCTTTGCTGATATGGCCAAAACGACGATGCCAGAGCTGAGCTTCTGTTTCAGTGAGATAAGCGTCAGCTGAACCTGACAGCCGTTCCAGACTTAGCTCATATAATTTATCATTCCTTTGGGCTATAGCTGCAATTTTATCATTTTGTTTGATAAGGGCTTTCCCATTTACAAAGATTACGACAAAACCACTCATTTCAAGCTTTCTTACTGACAAAAGATTATGTTCTAGACTAGGAACAAAC
>NW_019291607.1:16001-42769 GCF_000500325.1 Leptinotarsa decemlineata
TGATAGTCTCTCCTTTATAGGTTTCACTTTTGTAGTTCTATAAAGCAGTGAGTTTGAGGGATTGTGTAGTATGTTCTGAGGGTGACGCATTTTGGTAATACTCCTTAGTGTAGATGTTTAAGCTGTTTGGATATTATTTAATGCAGGATTACAAGAACTTGAATAAATTAGATTTGAAAGGGTTATATTTTTTTTTCCCAAAAAAATTGAATAAATTACATGTGCATATTCGAGAAGTGGACGACAGATCATTTTATAAATTTTAGTTTCAGTTTTAATGTTGATTCCACTTTTATGTTAGACTCCGAAAGTGTTTTCCTCTATTGATGCATCTCTTTTCAATCATTTTTGTATGGCTGTTCAAGTTGATTTTGGGGTCAATGTTAAGTCCCAAGTATTTTACTGATTGCCTGCTTCTTACCATTTCGTTGTTGATGTTTATTGTGGGTAACGTCTCGGAAGGGTTGTGATGAAAAATTATGAATTGTGATTTTTTCGGGTTTGGTCTCAATCTCCACTTATTGAACCAGAGCGTTATCCTGTCGACGTGATTTTGCAGTTCTTCTATTGTGAGTGCTAGCGTGCGGTTGTGTGAAACTAAGGCAGTGTCATCTGCATACTGTAAGATGTAAAGGTTTTCATTAAATTAATTCTTGTGTTCCAAGTTGTGATTGTATATATCCGTTAATCCGTTATCTCCATGAGAATTGGAGATAACGGAAAGCCTTGTGGAACTCCTTGTTGGGGAGCAAATTTTTTGGAGAATGAATTTCTGACTCTGGCAGTGAGGCTTCTGTTCTCAAAATATTGTTTTATTATACAGAGAAGAAGGATAGAGATATTCAATTTGTGAAGTTTATATAACATTCCTTCATACCAAACGCTATCAAAAGCTTTATTGATATCCAAAAATAGTGCCGCAGAGTGTAGGTTGGTCATGAGAACTGTTTGTATGTTAGATGTTACAATTATAGGGTGGGTTGTATTTCTATTTTTTCTCAAACCAAATTGATACATTGGTATATTGATCTGTTCACTGAGTTTATATTTGATGATTTTCTCAAAGTTTTTTCCTAACACTGGCAGAAGAGTAATGGGTCTGTAGTTGCAGGTCTGTGAATGGTCTGTATCTGGTTTTGGAATGGCAATTATTAATCCTTCTTTCCAGGCTGTAGGATAGTAATAACTGTTCAAACAATATTCATAGATGGAGATGTTTGTGTATGTCTGATTCTAGAGCACGTACTATTCTCCTAGATATATTGTCTATCCCTGGGGACGTACTTATTCCCTCACTGATGATGTTATAATATAAATCTTCAACTATTTCTTGATCATTTTGGATTGAGATGTTTTTGAAAAAGTTTCTGTACCAATGATTGACAGACTAATATTGATTTTGGTCAAAATGAACGTAATTTTCTTTTTGGAAAGCATTCTCAAAATAAGTTGAGAATGTATCTGCCTTATCTTCATCTGCTGATATTATACGACCATTAACTTGCAGATTATTGATGTTATTTATTGACTTGTATTTAGATAGTTTTTGGATTTGTTGCCAGTAGTTTTTACCCTTTTCCTCATTTATTTTTTCACATGTTTCTAACCATTTATTTTCTTTCTATTGCATAATAAGTTTTTGGATATTTTTGTTATAGTCATTAATGTTCTTCTTCAGTTGAGGGTCCGTGTGATTTTGAATTCTCTTTACATTTTTCTCTTGCTTTTTATTAGCCTTATGATAAATGGTGGAAGTTCGTGCACATAAAACTTTGTCTTCGATTTTGGATAGTTGCTTCTCACAGATTCAACAAGTTTTTTGTTGAATGTTTCAATATATCCTTCATTAACAATTCGATGAAGTTATAGTTTATCTTATAATCCTCTTTCTCAATGATCGTATTCATGTTCAAGTTCACTTCAATTGCCAAATGGTCAGAACCTAGGTCTGCATGTGTCTCAATTTTTACTATGTTATTTTCCAGGTTACTTGTATACAGTACCAAGTCTGGAGTGCTGTCAGGATTATTGTCCATCAGGAAGGTAGGAGCTGTTTTTGCTTTTTTGAAAGAGGAGTTCTGTAGGAAAGTGTTGAGTTGTCTGTTGCAGATGTGGTGTCCTCAATATTAGGTGAAGAGTGTTGTATATAGATAGAATTTAAGTATTTTAAGTATTACGTTTAAGTATTACATTGTTATCAACACAGCCCAAAAACATTCGACAACAGGAACAGGTTTTCATATGACCGTAAACAAATCTCTCTAGCAAAAATTAACTCACCCAAGTTTCCGTAGTGTTTAGCGGTCTGCACATTCTTCTCCCCGAACGACTTGAAAGACAGCTCCAACGCTGCTTTGTGCAACTGTTCAGCCTCCTGCAAATAGCTGTTGTGGATTTCCACGTCGTTCTGTTCGTCTAAAGCTATTTCTTCTAAGATCAGCGCTTTCACCCGTTTCACTGAAGCTAGCAGAAGATGATCCTTAGGAAGTATCCTTTCCATTATCCTGATGGAACGTTCTGCATTTTCCCTAAATAAATATCAATGATTTTTTTCTAATTGTCCTTAACTGATTTTCAAATGAAAATACATTTCATTGGCGAGTTCAAAATAAAAATAATAGATGTTTCACCAGCAGCAGAATGTGTGTCGGATATAATTCAATATCCAAAGTGGTATTAGCCAGATAAGTAGTTGTTTTCCGGCAAGCATGTACCAGGTAGTTGAGAGAGATGACTCTTTCAGGTAGATCTGTTCAATACTTCAATTTTTTAAATATATGACCAAGAAAGTACTGAAGAGAAAGTTACATATTTGGTAAATTGTTTGAATAAGTTATTTGATAAACCTATGCCAATAACTACTTCCAGAGTAACAAAACCAAAAGCTCCTTGGCTGACGAATGTGATAAAAATAAAGTGGTTATAATAACTGACTCTCTCACAACATAAAAAAAGAAAAAACAGTTTTGATATCACTTCAAGATTTCCATTGCAACTTTTTTTATATGATTCACCGAGCAAGTATTAATATGGCAAAAACTGCATATTGAGTTGTAGTTTTCACACATATATTTAAAAAGATTATTGAAGCACATCTTCTCCTTAAAAAAAAAAAAAATATTTCGCCCATGGACATGTGGAAAACTCTCAAGTCTAAAAAATTCATACCTGAAAAGAAACATGATATACCGGAAATTTTGAAAAACCCTCAGGAATTGAATAGGTATTTTGTAGAATCAGTTCCACAAAATGAACCACCGCAAGATTTATTGAATTTTCATAAAAATAAAAAACGGATTGATACTGAATTCAATTTTGACGAAATTAACGATCTGTTTGTTTACAAAACTACCATGTACTTTTGCCAAGAATATTGTCGTTCAAAATGAATTCGATCTCTCAGAAATTTCACCGCTTGAAGTTTTGAAAACTTTAGATAATATGAGGAACAAAAATTCAGCTGGTATTGATGATATGTCTGTTGTTACTGTAAAGCAAATTATTGACATAATTATTGAACCATTAGTTTTTTTGCTTAACCAGTCCTTTTATGGGGGTTTTTTTCCCAGATGAACTGAAGAGGGCTCTTGTCTTTCCACTGCACAAAAAAGGTGGGATAACAGAAATTGACAATTATAGGCAGATTTCGTTGATTTCATCCTTTTCAAAACTCTTTGAGAAAATAATAGGTAATAGAATTTTGATGTATATTGAACAAAATGACCTATTCTGCAATAATCAACATGTTTTGGAAAGAGTAAATCAATTGAATCTGCATCTTATCAACTATTGAACTATATTTATGCACAAGTGGATAATAATAACCTGTTTTTTTCACTTTTTTTAGATCTATCAAAAGCATTCGATACTGTTTCTTCCAAATTTCTATTGAAAAAATTACTAGTAATGGGCTTTCCCAATAATGTGTTGTGTTGGATAGAATCGTACATGGAAAACCGTAGTTTGGTGGTTAAATGTAATGGAATTACATCAGTTCCTTTTGATGTGAAACTAGGTGTTCCACAATGGTCTGTTCTGGGTCCATTGTTATTCTTGACTTTTATCAATGACTTGCCTGAATTCATATCAGATTGTCACATAACTATGTACGCTGACGATACTAAAATCACTGTTTCTGGAAAAAATGAAAATGAATTATCGATGAAAATGAATTTAGTTATTGACGAATTCAGTAGTTGGTGTCAACGTAACAAACTGATTTTAAATAAATCTAAGTCAGTGCTGATGAAAACATTTGTTAGAAGGGATTTCTGTTGTAATTTAGTCACTTTGAATGACATAAAAATATCAAAAGAAGTTGATTTTTTTGGAACAATTTTAGATGAGAATCTCACCTGGAGAAGTCACATACAACAAGTGTGCAGTAACCTCAATTCCGCTTATTATTCGATCAAACAGTTGAAACATTGTTTAGATAGGTTTGGTTTACTAAATGTTTACTTTGCGAATGCATACCCCCACATTAGTTTCAACATAATGGCTTGGGGATGTGCAAAGGAATTTTCTAGAGTTTTCATCTCTCAAAAACGACTGATAAGATTGATATTCAACCTGGGGTACCAAGAAAGTTGTAGACCCGTTTTCAAAAGAGAACGCTTGTTGACTGCACCCGCAATTTATATAATGAAATGTGTCATTTTTGTGCACTGGAACCTTGACTTGTAATATAACGAACTTGAGCATTCACGGTCGTGATACTCGCCATGCTACTGCTCTGAGGGTCCCTTCACATAAGAGTGATCCATTCAAAAAATCTCCATTATATAATGGCATACATTTTTATAACAGACTGCCACTTTCTATAAAGAGGTTGAATTCTTCAACTTTGTTCAGTAAGAAAGTTAAAAACTTATTACTGGACAAATGTTACTACAGTCATAAGGAATATTTAGAGGATTCTTTCACAGAAGGATAATGAGATATATAATCATTCTAAATTTTCACTTGCTGTTTTGCTTTAGTTTCAGTGTTCTGACTGGCGATTTTATCGTTTTTTTTATGTGTACATGTTTGTAAATATATACATATGTATATTTATTTGACTACGGCAAGTAAAATTGCTATATTTTTTATTCATTTTTTAATTAGCATTTTATATATCTATATGTACCTATACCTTTGTATATGCAAATATTAATTTTTATTCAAGCTTTAATCCCATAATTTTATTCATAAGTGACGTACTGTTTTTTGTAAATAATCATTGACCTACCATATATACGCTATGTATCACAAATGGTGAATAAATATTATTATTATTATTATTCGTGAAATAAAAACAAACGCTAAAGGATGCGATGGCTTGAGTATTAAGCTGTGTTGCCCTCATATCATACCCTATATCACCCATATCATAAATCTCTGTTCAACTGAGAATGTCTGCCCAACTATCTGGAAAAGAACCATTGTGAAGGTTCTGCCTAAAACTCAAAATCAAATAGAATTTAAAGATTTGAGGGGTATCAGTATCCTGCCAGTATTGTCAAAAATCCTGAAGAGAGCCATGGAATTTCAAATTAAAAATCATATTTTGAACTTTCCTCTGTTGCTTTCTGTTCAATCGGGATTTCGGAAAGGGCAGAGCTGTTCAACCGCTCCTCTACATATTGAGGATTATATAATGAAAGCAATAGATGAAAACTAATGTACGGTGTTAGTCCTACTAGATTTCAGCCGGGCGTTTGATACTATTAATGCCGATATTTTGTCAAGCATTTTAGATTATAATGGTTTTTCTGCCAGTGCTCTTGCATTATTGACGTACTATTTGAAAAATAGACAGCAACTGGTTAGTATAGAGGAATACAACTCAGATATCTTATATCTCAAATCAGGGGTACTTCAAGGATCCATACTCGGCCCTTTATTGTTCTCCATATATACGTTCAACTTACTACAGGCTCTTCACACTTGTCAGGTGCATTTATATGCTGATGATACTCAAGTATACCACAGCTTTCCGACGAAAATGGCAGACAATGCTTGTGGCATTATCAATGCAGATATAAATAGATTTGTTGAATTGGCAATAGACCACTGTTCATTTATAAACCCTAGAAAATCGAATGTAATGATCTTTGGTCCAAGATTTCACCGTTTCATAGTGAATAACTCTGTGAATATCTGCATTCGAAATGAGCCACTAGATATTGTTCCTCAATTTCATAAATGACCTGTTTGAATTCTTTTCTGAGTGTCACATAACCATGTTTGCGGATGACACTGCAATTACTGTGGCTGACAAAAACGAAGTTGAGTTGTCAGACAAAATAAAGTTTGTGGACGTGAAACATATTTATTGTTTTTGTATTGTTTTTGTATTGTTCAACTTCTGTAGTTTTATTTTTGTTTTTTAATTATGACTTAGCACATGTACTCAATGTACCAAAGTGTCAAATAAATAAATAAATAAATAAATTGTTAGTGTTTTGTTAGTCTTGGTGTTTTGATGAATGTAGATCTGAGATTTGGAAAATTCATAAATAAACTCTTACAACGTGCCTATTCTGCACTGAAAATAATTTATGGTAACCGACATATTCTGCCTTATTAAGTGAAAAAGTCAGGGTAGGTTGAACTTGTGTATCTTTTGTACCTATAATTTTCCTGCCAAAAAAGGGTTCAGTTTTCCCTCTAAATAAATAAATGTAAAACGCTTACTTTGCTTTATAAAATCTGCCGGAGCTATACTCGTTGACGTAAAGAGCGTAAGCCAAATCCTCGTGTCCCAACGCAATATGAATATTATTTTTCTGGAACATATCCTTTCTTATTGCCAAGGCTCTCTCGTACATCTTCACGCTCTCTTGTATCGAGTCGTAATGCAAAAGATAAAAGCCGTAGTCCAGCAGTGTGTCAGAAAAATGAGGATGATTGTCGATTTCAAACAGATTCGAAGCCAGAATCACAGCTTGTCCGATTAGCAAGCCTGCTGGATTGAATTTCCTTTTCACTACGCAAGATTTGGAAGCCTGCCTCAGCACTTCAATGATTATCCTAAAAATTATTTTTATTATACCGTGAAATGTTTCGATATGAAAAACTTCTTACCTTGGCGATAAATCTTCGTTCAACAGTTTGAGGGCTCTCTGAGACCAAGTGAATGCCTAAAACGATCAATTTTTGTGGTGATTCTAAACAAATTTATAATTTCGTTAGCTGGAGAATTTTTTTAGTGAGCTGTACTTACCTCGTCATATTCGCTTCGTAAAAAATACAGGAACGAATAATTTGAATATAAACCGGCCAGGTTCGGAACATAATTGAACAATTCCAATTGTCTCACAACTTCTTGAGCCGATTTGAAAGTTTCTGCTGCTTGATCAAATTCACAGTAGACAGATTCAGCATAAATACGCCTAGAAAAGACAAAATATTTTTAGGAATGATAATCACAGTAGCATTATATCTAAGAGCATATCATACTAACCAAATTAAAGAAAATAGTGTAAGGAACAATTGATTGAATCGATATAGGAACTTGAAGACAAGTATTTGTAAGAGTTCAAATATCAAAAGTATTTGTATGGATTAATTAATTTTGGAGTACTGCAACGATCCATTCTTGGCCCACTTCTATTTTTTTTTAATGTACATCAACTCATTAACAAGTTTACCTCTGAAGGGATCGGGTAAATTATTTGCTGATGATACAATTATATACTCTCAAAAGGGTCATTGATATTTGCGAGCTGACAAATGATTTATACTGCCCCCAAATACGTAACTTTTGTCTGATTCAACCAACACCAAGAGTCTTACCATTACCGAGTTAACAATAATGTCTGTACAAATCTTGCTCACTGTCTAAAACATTCAATTCTTTTTCTGATACTAAATTTGAGAGTGGTATATTTTCAGTCGAGATCAATTTTTTGGAAAAGACAGGTTTTGGCTTTCTACTTCTCCAACTTTATACAAACAATGGGGGAATCTTCCAAAGAAAGAATGAAAGCAATTGTTAACTCCTATATTCTGGAATGAATTACAAAAAGACAAAAAAAAATCAATCAATCAAAGAAACAATAAAACAACCAAACAAACAAACAAACAAATATTTCTTCTTTATTACCACAACCAGTTCAACGACTTTATATGAAGTTAATAGCATCTTTTGTGCAGTTAATTGAACCACTTCAATTGGATGAATCACTGCCTAACCCTATTAAAATTCCTTCACATGCTAATTATTACATCAAAGATAAACAAACAAAACAAATATTTACTTGTGATAGCAGTCAAGCAACATCCTCAGGGTCGTGACGTCTCTGATCCTAGTTTTGCAGATTTCTTCAGTAATATTCAAGATTTCTATGGAACACCTGTATAACCCCCCTTCGTTAAAAAACCCTCCTATCCTCAGGCCAGTTTCTATAACAGATACATCTAGCAGGTCTGCATTTTTGCAGTAATATAAATAACTCTTGATGATTTCCTCGGGTATGTGCGTCCCGTGTTCGATCAGTGACTGAAAACACTTCAGGAATTTCGTTCGCTGATGCTTCACGGACAACACTCTATTGAAGACGTCCAGATCACTGAATTCCACTGCGAGGAGGCAGAGTCGCTTCTCCAGGAACATCTGAAAGAAAATCATCAGCAAAGAAATAACTATAAGAATCAACACTCTGCTTACCTTGTGATAAAAATCAAAGAGTACATTGTTAGGTAAATATCTGAACTCTTTCTTGCAAAACTGACAGGCCGTGATACAATCGGCCACAGCGACGTCGATGCAAATGTCGTAGAGCTTTTTGACCGTCCGCACCATCTCAACAGGATGGAATGGTTTTATCAAAAGGTTATTATTGTTAACAAATGTTTTCTGTTTTTGTCCACTGTATTTTTTGGGCAGTGACTAAATGTCAAAGTTTACAGCTGATTCACGAACACGGAACACCAACATATTGTTTTGTGCAGTGACTGTCAATAACATATGTGATCTGTGTCAATATTCACATAAAAATTAAATTTATTCAAAACGCACACAAACTGACACCGGTAATAATACAATACTAGATTAAATAAATTGATAGATGTAGCCGTTACTACGTGGTAGGAAATAATCAATAAAAATGGGAATTGAAACTTTTTATGTTTTTACCACTTTCATTTGTAACTAACGTTACTGTACATTTTTAATAATTCTAGATTCTTATAGATACCTACACAAAAGTAATTCAAAGAAATAGGTGAACTTCCATGCGTTTGCATACGTAATCTAAAATGATATTTCATGTCATTGAGATTACAATTCACATCTACCATATCTATTTATCACGTTGTGAAATACATAACACTGTACCGTCACATGAACAGCGATATCAACAGTGTCTAGCGTTATTTTGAAAAGCGGTCGTCGTAAATGAAATCGAGTAAGCCATATTAGTAGACAGATTTGCATGAAAATATTACACGATTGAGTCACTACACCAGTATGTAACAGAACGTTCAATAACAACAATAAATAATGTAATCGTAATCCCTTTATATAGACTATCCATATAATTGAGCTTTTTATACAGCTTCATAGAGAAACTACTAGATGTCGCATTCATTGTTGTGTAAATGACATGACACTTTTGTCAAATTTGTTGTTATTTGTAGTTTTTGATAAACTTAATATTTTTCATTTTTAATTTGTAGCACCGTGGATAAACACAATGCCTGAACTGTCTCAGATTCGAAGTTTTAATCTTAAGGTAAATCATCGTCATATCACATTTACAAATCTCAAAGAATTTATTTCAGATAATATTTCTTATACACTTCATTTTTATATCCTTGAGTTCACTAGGAACATGGAGCTCTACGGGCTATCTCTTTTACAATAGTATCCTCACAATACTTTTAATTTGGGCTATTTACCACGAACAAAGTCACGAACCTGTCCAATTGGTAATTATGATGTAATAAACTGTTTGAAAAGCACTGTAATATAAATCTTTCAGGCTATCGTGGTTAACGCATGTTCCATAGTTTTAGACATTCTGCTTCTCGTGATGGCATTTCCCAGCAATCCCAATTATTGTAAGTACTTGGTATTTCTTTCTACTTGCAGAGAGCCTTAAGTATTTTTGTTTTAGCTGCAAGGGAAAAATTTTCTGCTGCCATGGCCATTCTGCATTTGATCATACGCCCCTTCAGCTCAATAGTTCTTATCAGGAATCTGGAAGAGCGAAGCGGCTCTACAGGTAACTTCTTTCAATAATCCTAACGGAATTTCAACACCGGTAGTTGTGATGGTCTGTCAGAGCATATTATGGTATATATCTTCTTCACCGTTTATAATTTATTTTAGATTTAATGGCTATGACTCATTTATTACAATCCTTTATCTGGAGTACCCAAGGGATTGAATCTAGGAGCCATGTTATTCTTGTTATTTATTGTTAACCTTAGTAATTATGTCGATTGAAATAAGTTATTTTTTGCAGATGATTTAATAATATATTCATTGCATCGACAGTTATAAAATATACAGAAGTGGTGTGAAGTCAACAAACTATCTCTTAATGCACCAAATCAAATGTAAAGTAGTGGCTTATAGTAGGAAAATGTCAGTTATTGAGTAAAATTATAAATTAGATACCATTCCACTGTCACTTAGTATCTCAATGAAAGATATTGGTGTATATTTTGGCCAAAATTTTATTTTTCCAACCATATTTGAATAAAAATAAGTGAAGCTTTGAGAAGCTCATAGATTTATAGTTGGCGATTGTAGATCATTTTCAAATAAATATGCTCTAATCACTCCTTATGTAGCTTACGTAAGGTGGAAATTAGAATATGGCTCTGTTGTATGGTCTCCACTATATGTTTGCTATACCACATTGATTGAAAAAGTTCAAATTTTTTACTACAAAACTTTAAAATAAAGGTATGCAGAAAACTTGTTTCGTCTCTTATGAATCTCTGTATGCCTCATTTTAGAACTAGAATTACAATAGTGTTTATTATGAGGGTATATAATATCTCGTTTTATTATTTTTATGGGAAAGAAAGTTTTTGGCTTTCTACTACTTCATCTTCGATACAAAAAAAAAGATGTGGGAATCTTCCAAAGAAAGGAAGTAATCAATTTGAAAATAGTAACTCTATACATGTAACTTTCAGACATAAACTGGAAGAAAGTACTCCCGAAACAGCTACTTTCATATTAACATTGAATTACACGAAAGAAAAAAAAATCTTTCGAAACAAATACTTTTATATGAACACATACAGAAGATACTTTTCTCTACTCAGTTTGTATTCCAAACATTCGTTATGGAATGAAATCAGATATCAATCACAAGAGTTCTACTTCAAATGAATGGTAAATTGCACTTACATGGAACACTGTCATCCTCACTGGTATACATCGATGTTTCGCCGTAAGACACTTGCCTAAAAGCTCTTCAGTACCAAATTGGATAACATTATAGAAAATACACACAATTCATTCTTGAATTACGATTTTTAATGTCACAGAATAAGTTTAATCTACTTATGTCATCGATGACATTCATTCACCTATTTCTTTATGTTCTTCATTTCTCAAATTGTAACTTTTTGGTATAAGTACCTCATTTATTTTGTTCAACATACCTAGTTGACCCTGTATATGGTTTTTAACTGTTGGGTTATGTTATTTACATTTAGCTACTCTTTCAATGTTCCATAAAATCATAAAGTACTAACATGGTTTGACAGATCAAGTTCGACTGCTGGCAAGTTAATGAAGTTTAGGTCAACTCGTTTTAACATTTGCTATTGTTTTTTTAAAGGAGTTTTAACTGGTATTTTGGGAGGAGGAGGAGGAGGACACGATGAAAACTACGAGGACATTGACAGAGGGACTGTACCCCACTCCAACCAAGGATACGACTTTACCAATGCTCAGGCAATTTAATTCGGCACAGATTGCCTACCCAGTCACTTTTCAATGGTAATAATAAGTTTAAAGTGAACTGAAAACATGCTGTACAAAGTTTTCTGTATTGCCATATTGTCTTTGATGTAGGTGTAATGTTTCTGAAGTAATACTAATTTATTAAGATCAATATCGAATATTAAAAATTACTCTTTTACAAATAATAACGTGGCATCTTCAGTACCATTGAGTCTCTTAGAAAATTGTAATATAGGTACCCCGGCCGACAATGAAATTATTGTACACGGTGTCATTCAGTTGTGTCTAGGGTCAGAAATTAGAAATTCGGAACAAGGGTATAGTTCATAGGAGGTGATATCTCTAATGAAAAAACAATTCCACCGATTAAGACATTTTCATTTCAACAATATACCCTAAGCGACCATTTGCTTTCAAAATGGAGGCTAGGGGGCCATTTTCCTCAAATTCAATATGGCGCACTATGACGTCATCTAAGGAAATATTCTTAAACAACATTAAGACGTCCAGGAGATTCATAGTTATCTCTTAATAGGTTTACATGGGAACATTAAAAGAATTAAAGAGAAACCTAAACCGATCTTAAGGGAGATTGACGAAAAATTGAGCGACAGCGAAAAAACACAAGAGTCACAGCTGAGATATTTGAGGATGTATAACTCTAAAATTGTAGATAATTGCGCTGGTCGATTAAAATCCACGATGAAGTGCACACACTGTGGAAACTCGTCAGTAACCTTTGATGCTACTTGGGATTTGTCTTTTCTCATTCCACAAAGAACTGGCCAATTGAGTTTGTCACAACGCTTGGATTTCTTCACAAGAAAGGCAACTTTGGATGGAGATAAATAACCAACGTGTTTGAGGTGCAAGGAAAGAAGAAAATGCACAAAGTCCCTGTCAATCCATGCTTTCCTGTACTTAAATTATTTATTTAAAAAAAATCCAACGTAAAGATTTTAACGCAAATCGAATGCTACCATTGAATTTCCTCTAGAAGGATTAGATATGAGGAATTATGCAGCAGACAATGTGGCTCCTTGTCGCTATAATCTATATTCACTTTCAAATAACAGTGGGACTACATACAGCAGACACTACACTGGAACTTGTACTGAATACAACGATTTGCACACGTTACAAATATCACCAAAATTGCCTGTGAGTGGAGAGGCATATGTCCTCTTTTCGAAGGCTTTCAAGCCGGAAATATAGTGACACTGAAAACCTCGGCCCTGAAAGCGTTAACCATTTTGTCAACCAAGGAACACTTTTCTTCATTTCAGATTAAAGACACTCGTGAAGAAGTTATTGTATAGCGAAACACTTGTTGCGTTTTTGTAAAACTGTTTAGCTAAAATCTCACAATAAAGTGTTCTTGATTATGTTATGGATTTTCATCAAGTATCAACTGATTTCATCAAATATATAAAAATTCAAGAACTGAAACTTTCCACCATTTCACGTACTCCCAATAAATTTTTTTAATTGTCATTTTTGACATTTGTAAATAATGATGAGATTGGAACCTTTGGTGTGAAAATTTTCTTCTCCTGATGACGTCGAGTGCAAAAATATCAGTTTGGTGAATTGAAGGGGTTATATTTTTTAGGAGTCATTACTTTTCATCCTTTTTTTTTGTTTTTTGGTATCAAGATGGAGTAGTAGAAAGCCAAAAACTTTCTTTCCCAATCAGTTTGGTGTTAGGGCAATTGATCTCGAAAAAAGTTATTCATTTGTAAAGAATATTATCTCAATATGAAGTGTTATTTTTTAATATCATATACCTCTTGCACCACAAAAAAATATGCGGTTCATTTTTCTGTGCCAGTGAAAAAATGAATGTTTCTGGCGAATTGTGTCTACTGTTTCTAACTACATTTACTTAAATTATGGTGCCGCCATATTGAGTTTAGACTCCTACACCGTCATTGAAACAATTAGTCACTTCTGTTATATTGTTGAAAAAAGAGTTCTGTGTCCTGTCGAATGTTCTAAAAAGTATACAGGGTTCAAAACCGAAATAGCTTCAATTGTTTTTTCATCAGAAATACCGGCTTTATTTCGAATTTGTTACTTTGAAACAACTGAATGGCACTATGTACAATAATGTCGTCAGCGGATATATTTGATTTGATGACTCACCTTTTATGTAAATAATTTAATCTTGCTTTCTGTGTTACTCATATCTATATAAGAATGTAAACTATATTATTACTACTGATATCTAATATTTAGTGAATAATATCCAGTGAGAGGTTTTGTGTTCCTGTTTTGAATAAATTGTGATATATAATGGTGTTTTTTCCCTGTTTCCTAATAGTAAAAGGTAATAAATGCTCATTATGAATAAAAAACGTCAACAGAGTGCTCAAACAAAATTTTGTGATTTCATCATGATTTGCCACAGCTTGTATAGGCGAGTTTATAATACTTTACCGGGTCCACCCTATTTCGGTATCACAAAAAAGATTATACCTGCAGTGGCGTGCGTTTGGGTATTTAATCAAAAATATTGTTGTTTCAAAAGTTTTGTCCATTTTTATGAGTTTACTTTCAACTATAATATACTGTGAATACTTATTCAATTCAATCGAAATAAGCCCCATTTGAATCAGTGCTCTTTGCCAACATAACACAAGTCTGTTAATTCTGTCAGCATGGGAGCTGACGCCCAGTTCTTTTGCCATTTCACGCACCGTTTGTGATGGATCAGTCTCCATTAGGGTTCTCAAATCCTCCTCCTGGATTACTGTAGGTCCACCACTTAGGGAAACATCTTCCAAGCTAAAATTTCCAGAATGAAATTTCACAAATCAACTTTGAACTATCTTTGCCAAATGCCTGTTTCGGCAGCGCTGTTGAATTTCAATTCTTACAGAAAAAATGTTCAAAAATCACTTTAACATCATATTTAATACAATATAATTTGCATACAGTATCGATGAAACAAACTTAGATAGAACCACCACTGAATTCTAGGTGTCCATTTTGATTATCAACTTACTTTTAATAATCACATTGATTTTGTTGTTAACTCTGCCTATTGCTCCCACGGTTTTATTGTCAGAAATTGAAGGAATTTCAATATGTTATCTGTTACTTCTCTATATTTCAGCTCATTAAGCTCAAAGTTAGAATATGGGTCCTTGATATGCAATCCCATTTTTGATCATCATACAGCTAAATGGAATACATTCATTATTTCGGTTACAGTAAATATTTTAACAAAATCCTGAAAAAAGCAAATTTAAATTATAATTTGACATATTTCGATGGACAGGTACAACCCCCAATGTTTTAAATGGGAAGTATAGGCTTGTGATAAATTGTTTGAAATATTTCTTTATTCTCTATTCAAAAATGTTATCGCTTTCAAGTTTACTGCAACAATTAAGATAAAAATGAATTAAAATCAAGTGGTTACCGAAATTCGATTATACATACTTATTGCAATACTATACAAAACTTATTGCAATAAGCATGTTGATGTATTGATAATTAGAAATTAAACAAAAACCATAGCAATGTCCTTCAAAAAACTAAATAATTTCCACGGCAACGTTAGTTCAAAACACCTTGTCAACTTGTTTTGTATGTTACTGCAACTGTTGTTAGTGTTTTAATTCAAGTTTAAAGTTCGTTAACTTCAAGTCTGACAAATGGTTAGATTAACGGAAATGCCTAAAATAACAGTTTTATAAATGATTGGTTAAGGAGATGAAACTCGAACACAACAGGAAGTAGCTCGCCTATTTCATGAGAAATTTCCTAATTTACCATCCATATATCAAGGAACAATGAGCAAAATAGAGAAGCAGTATCGCGAGCTTGGTCATGTGGGGCAGATATCGGTGTATAGGGAGACGAGGACCGATTGAATAGCCAGCGCGATCACCTGATCCTTCATCATTAGATTTCTTTTTATGAGGATATGTAAAGAGCAATGTGTACAAAACTAAACCTTCAGATTGCGATTAGGTCGGTCAGGCCTGATATGTTAAACAATGTAAGAAGACAGTTTTATTTGAGATTAGGATATTGCCAAGGTTCGCAGTGAACATTTTGAACATCTACTTTGTTAACATCTCCACAGTTCTTTTTCGTATTCTACATTTCATTACGTTTCGCATTACATTTCAGTTTTTGAGTGTATTTTATCGAATTTCCTACTTCCTAATTATACCACGCCGACCATGCTATACAAAGAAACTGCCGACGTTCGGTAACTATTTGATTTTGATGCCATTCGAATTGACTTCGTACGTACTATAGTTAATGTACATAACATCAATATTTGACCTGAGTTTTTCAGCCGAGCTTAGTAAAGCTTAGTGCGTGATATACCGAGAATACGGGGCAGTGATGCTTTCTGATAGGTTTGGATTAGGCATGAAACTGAAATGAAACTACTTTGTAGCAAAAAATCTTAAAACTACAAAAAATCTTAAAACTAGTGAAAACTGTGATACCAGCATGAAACAGTAAGATTAAACAACCAATACTAGAGTTGTCAGACCTATTCTTTTTAGGAATGGTAATATTTTGACAATAAATAATGTGTTAAAATGAATTTTTCCGTTACCCAGCTGTCATCTCCCTTATGAAAAACAACCTCAAGTAGAATTGCAAGGTATTATTAACATCTCATTATTATTGTCAAAACATTAGTTTCACTAAAATGACGAAGGTCCGGATATCTTGGAATAAAATTGTGAAATATCAAATAAATATCTATTGTCGAATGGAAACTGAAGGACCAAAAGTTTCGTCCACCACGACCTACTATCCCGGTTTTTATTCTCTTTAATCGTGACTCCCGCCGTGAAAGCCCATGTTTTTATAACAAACTATCTATTCCTACAAAAAATACAGGATACATACAAATTTACAAGAAAATTTGTCAAGTTGAATTGTGATTGGTCTGGAATGTTTCGGAAATTTAATTTTTATACTTTGAAAAATACAACATAAAAATCTGATGTAGAAGGAAGTTCAGAAAGTTATAACAGATGTTGGGTTTACTTCTTTGTACAACCTAGACCGTGCACATTAAAAAAAAATATATACCAGGGTATCAAAAAGTGACTACACAGACTGATCTAAATTTGGTATACACCATTATTAATTTGGTCACTATTGGTAATAAAAATAGTTCAATTTTACACTCATCAAAAAGCAACAGGTAGCAGAGGATAGCGTTGACGCAGGCAATTAAAAAAGCACAACAAAGATGGCAAAACTCCAAAACTGGACCGTACAAACGGACTCCGTTATAAGGGAACTAGGTAAGAAGGTATTAGAGACTGTCTTCCGCCGGATGAATTGAAAATCCCTAGCGATAACTAGGGGAATCGTAGCATAGGCAGTGAACGTGTTAATGAGTATAAAAGTGCTGCTAGTTTAAGATTCGTATCTCCACTTGCGTCCGACTCATTATCGAAAGCTGGCGTGTTCAATCCCCACTTTCTGCAACGTTACATGGCTGACGAACTGTGAATAGCCATGATGCTCCTCAGGTGGATTGGGAAGCTAATAAATTGCCTATCCCAGAACTTGGGTGTACACAAACAACTTACACTTCAATCAACAAACAAGATTCATTACTAGCTCTTCCATAAACATACCAACATTTGATGAAAGTCATACACAGAGATGTATTTTCTATCACGGTCCAAAATTATTCAATCTTCTGCCTGTTAACATGAGAAGCAATTCCAATCTCAATACATTCAAAAAATCAATCAAAACATTCATTATGTTCAATACCGAACTTCTCGATTTATTCGTAAATTCTGTAAATTAATTAATCGAAATGTGTGTATATAGATATAGATATAAGACAGTTAATGACATATAATTGAATACCCTGAGTGGTAGATGGAAAGCACAACACAAGTACTTTAGTTACTTAGGTGCATCCATCCTCACACTGAGGGTAATAAAACTGTATATATAAACTGTAAAAATGATGACCTATAAATAAATCTTGAATTTTAATGGCCAAAGTAATCAATGCCGATGACACAAAAAAATTAGCGCCCTCTTAACTTAGTTCAGCCTGTATATTCCGGAGAATCTAATTCATCATACAAAGAAGAAATGTAAATTTTTGTCAGTAATTTTTGTACGCTTGTGCCAATTCTGATGTTTTTTATATGGAAATTTAAGCGGTCATTGGTCCTCCGAAAAAAAAGAAGACTACCTGAGACAATAAAATAAATGATCTTATATACAACTTATGAATTCCTAAATCGAACACGTTTCAGCTAAAATTTCATACAAGGTGAGACCAAATATCAGACCAATGAAAAAGGTATGCATTCTTTTCCATATGGCCTTTCCAAAAAAGTATTTTATATCTTTCACCTTAACATGAGATCTTAAAGCAACTTTACCAAAAAAACAACACAAAGTCCAACACCGTCTCAACCTTTATTCATCAACAGAAACATCCTAACCTAACTTAAAACTACTTCACAGTTCCGAGAGTCGGTTCGACATAGACTCCAACAGTCCCAATGCGAAATTTTCCGTATCAACAAAAAAAAACCGAACACATTGCGCTATTAGCATTGGAAGTAGTGTTGAGCGAATTCAGTCTAAACGTCAAAAGAACTGATCCTAATCCCAAAGCTATTTCTATGACTAGAGTCTATGAATATAACGTATACACATATCGTTTTTATTGGTTGATCCTATCAGGTCGGTTAAAAACAACCAGATCGAGAATATAAGTGGTTGTTTTTGAAATATTCGCCGAAAACTAGAATTGTCGTATTTCGTTTTTTTGGCTCTACCGTCTCCATTTCGAATGATATAAAAAAAAGCCAGAGGAACTTTCAATGCTGTTTTATATTAAGTATAAAATCCTGACAGTAGCAGCATTATCCATATTGGAAACTATATGCCTGATGAGAAAACATATTAACGGCTTCGCCGCCACCCAATCCAATTATAGTACTCGACAGACAGAAAACATTAGGTAACCTATTCCAACCTCAAACTTTGTCGAAGACTCTCTTACATACTGTTGAAAATCATGCCCGAACGAAAATAACGCCGGCCGCCACTGGTAACCATAAACAAAACGTGACGTAGTTAAGAGCCCGCCACTCGAGAAGCAGCGAGAATAATGCTACCGACTTCGACAGAACTTCGGCGAAATTTCTACAACATTCGATTACGATATTTAAAGGCTAGCCACGAGGATATCGAGACAGTCAAGTGGACGTTACACTGCGGTACGTGAAGTGATCTAATAAGGCGATAGACATGTTTGTTGTATTTAAAGCGAAATAAAGTTAAGTTTGATTATTCAGTGTAGTCAATTATTGGTGAACCCAAGGAGAGAAACGTAACAGTACAATAGTTGTAAAATATATAATAATCTACCACTGGAGATAAGGAAAATTAAAAGCTCAACACTCAGAAAAGTATTGAAAACTTTACTCACCGAGAAACCATACTACTGCATCGCTGACTTTTTAAATGAAACATTTAAAGTCAAATTCAATTGCAATACTAAAGTGATCTTGTGTTAGTGTAATTACCCTGGTCTGATGTAGAATTTGATATGATGCACCTTCATTTATTCATTCATTCACTACGTTAGGACTAATTTATGTTTTGTTATATATTGTTTTAAATTATTGAGGTTTTATCTTCTGACTGATATGTGTCTATTTTTTGAACTACTAACATAAGATACACTTCGCCACTTCTTTATTCTGAAACAAACCAATATACAATGTGACGTTTTGTTCATTAAATTTCACCATCAACTTTTTTTTTAATATGGACATGTATTGTTCTACATAGCTGAATTTGTTATTACAGTGGCTACAAGAATCTATGGAAAAACCTAGAAACATAATGGTTTATATCAGATTATGAAAAATATGAAACAGTTTGGAAAGTTCCTTTGCCTTTTTTTGTACCATTCGAAATGGAGGCAGTAGAGCCAAACAACATAATTCGACAATTCTAGTTTTTAGCGAATATTTCAAAAACAGCCACTGATAATCTCCATCTGAAAAGAAATTACTCTGGTTTCCCGAAATAGAAGACTTTTGTCCAATTCAACCGACCTTGTAGGTCTTACCGTTTCCGATATAGCAATAATGGGATCAGCAAAAAAACATCCTGTATAGTGAAGGCACATACGACTTTGATTACTAAATTGAAAAATTTAAAAACTCCACGTTATAATGAAATGCTTTCATTATTTTATCAATGTTTTCAGCCCATGAAACATTGTTCAAAAGATTGAATTTGAATTAATTTAAAAAATAGGCTATAGTCTTTCTTAAAAAAAGGTCAGTTTGAAATGAATGTAACAGAACCAATTGTTCATTTCACTTGCAAAAAAACAAATTTGATTCAATTGTTGCTAGAAATGGACATAGAAATGAACTATTTATTCAAATGTTGGAAAGGTACATTTAAACTACTGGAACAAGAATTAAAATACTTTCCTCTACAATCTAGTTCGTCTGTATTCAATAACTTTGTGGACAAACTGAGATATTTAATTATGATATTATGGAAATAGGTAATGAAAATGATGTTTTATTAGATCAACAACTGAAAATTTACAGTATAGTTGAATGAACAGAATAAAGATGTAAGATTGGGAAAAGAAGGGAAAAACTATCAAAGTCAGTTAATAGAAGTAGAAGTTCTGTATTGGAAAAACCTTTCAAGGCTTCTATACCAAAATATGAGAACTGGAAAACATAGGAGAAGCTGTTACAGTAATCTGACATATTTTCACATCCAGAATTCCAATAGCCAGGCAAACTAGGAACATCATACAAAAATAGGCATTGAAAAATACCACTGAAGGATCAGGGCAATACTACATCAGTCCGAAGTAACTGAATTGAATTCTACCTAATCTGACATAATATCTCCAAACGTAGTGGAATTGTCTAGGCTTCTGAGTTGGGTGGAGGTGCTACACGTCAGGAGAGCTCAGACAGCAAAGTTGTATCAATCTCATCTGGATCTTACGGAGAGCACGAATCAAAGATGTGCATACGAATCAAAGATGTGCATACCAGTTGAGGAAGAAGAAAGATCAAGTCAAATTCACAAGTAAAAACTTGAATTTTTGATTTTTCTGGGGATTTTTACCATTTACAATATGAAAAATTAAAAACTGTAATGGAGAACTTTATACTGCGGTAGAAAGTATACATTTCTGATGTGAAATGAAAATAATGAACAATCGGCAAATCCCCCTACATCAGATAAACTAAGTAATCATTTCAAATACAAAGAATGAATGAAGTCAAGAACAAATTCATTGGAAATTATAATTGAAAAAGACTACTTTGAACAATGTATCAATTGGTTTCGGCGTGGAGGTTTGGCAGATACTTCGAAAGATCAAGAATAAGTGAGGCAAAAATTTAAAGACAGAGCCAGTAATAAAAAAATCGACTCATTACACTCGTATGGATGTAACCCCGCTTCTATGAGTTGATGGTAATAAAATTGCATAACAATTAGCTTTACAAAGAGTACTAATACTAACTTTTGCTTTGTCCTCTCCCCGAGATTATATTTATATCTCAACGGTCTAATTACATAATTTCTCAAGAATCTTACAAAGTCTATGGAAGGGAACATATCTAACACTAGTATTAGGTAAAAAGAAAGGATTCTTTAAAAATGAGAAAAATCAAAATGAACTAAGACAATGGTAATATTGGAATCAGATATCTAATAAAATATATGAATCTCTTCAGTTTGAAAACTGTGTTTATGTCGAAGCCGCAGAATATAAATGATATATAGGATCTTCAATGTATAGGATGTACGTTGCAGATTCGCCACTTGTGGAAGCATATCTATTGGGACGACTAAAAGATTGGTCCATGAATGGATTTAAGAGCATAGGACGATACACTGCTGGTTAGGACATAGAAATAAGTCAGAATGGAATAATAAATACAATCTCAGGGAGCAAAAAACCTGTTTGTATTTTAGAGGATGTTAATCACTGAGCCATAAAAAAAAGGCCAGTTTGAAATGAATGTAAAAGAACCAATTGTTCATTTCACTTCCAAAAAAACAAATTTTATTCAAATGTTGGAAAGGTACATTTGAACTACTGGAACAAGAGTTAAAATACTTTCCCATACAATCTAGTTCGTCTGAATTCGATATCTTTGTGGACAAACTGAGATATTTAATTACGATA
Source organism: Leptinotarsa decemlineata (assembly GCF_000500325.1). Taxonomy (NCBI): domain Eukaryota; kingdom Metazoa; phylum Arthropoda; class Insecta; order Coleoptera; family Chrysomelidae; genus Leptinotarsa; species Leptinotarsa decemlineata. Next base: position 38,129 of record NW_019291607.1, read on the forward strand.
TTATGGAAATAGGTAATGGAATATAGGTATATCAGAATATAAATGATAATAATAATAAATACAATCTCAGGGAGTAAAAAACCTGTTTGTATTTCAGAGAATTTTATTGAGTTAAGATATCCTAATATATGTATGTGAAGAATATCGGCACTCGAGTAAAAGGTACTGCAGACGAATTATGGAAGATTAACGAACCGGTCATGGAAAAACTAAATGAATAATTTAATTTCTCGTTTACTTCTTCCATATTTGAGCTGTCTTCCCTACCGTTGAAATTATTCTTATGTTTATGTATTTCTATGGTTTCTCTGAATAGTTTTGAAAGAGAACTCAAACATCAACATGAAATGGATACCGGCACTTCATAGTACAAAGATTATCCCACTAACTGAAGAAGTTTCGGACCAATCAGGTACAAGGGCAGTCGGTCGTCCGACACCTTGTCCCATTATAAGTACAAACACAACCAGGACCGTGCATTACAGCAAGGCAGATCAATTTGACCATTGCCGCATCGTCTTTGATGTCTGCCGCAGTAGCAGACGAAACGTCAAGTATGAAAACCTGCAGACTACGGTTAATGGAACCGGAAACATTTGACAATTTGTTAGACACCGGCCGTGGAAACCCACATACCACTCTTCATTTTAATCATCTAGTGCTACGTTACCATTTTTTCAATTTGTTGCTATCATGTTTTATATTTCCGTTAGTCCTTAGCTCGCACAAGTTTCTCAACTTCTGAGAGTTGTCGTTCGTATGGGAGCGGCAGCTGATTAATGGAAAAACAGATTTTTAACACATTTTGATGCAGAGTATGGAAGATTTATGATTGAGACTTTTATATTGTCTCTAAATGTCTAAAGCTCTCTGATGGGCTAAGACTAGATACCCTCAGAACAGTCTACAAATATACACGAGATCCTGAATACTCCAACCAAATTATCTTGTTAGTAAACTGAAAACGTTCTCTTATATCAACAGATTTGAAACGCATAACAGTAAACTTTCCCCCTTTCATGAACATCGAACTATTCCTTTATTTTGTTCTATTGATGACATACCTATTCATTTTGTAGAAATTCATATTGGAGATAGGATAAAGAAAATAACTTTTGTCTAATTTCGAGGTTACTTCAAGTTTACTTGAAATTTCTACTACATTCAATGAACGTAGCAGAAATTGGAAACTTTAATTTAGGAGAGTAACTGTAAATTTCGGAAATCAGTAAGAGTTATCATGTGGTAGACCCGTTTTGATGTACAAGTGGCTATTTGTTTTGTTTACAATGAGTTAAGAAAATTAATTTGACAAAAAAATGAAAATTTTAAGGGAAGTTTTCGTTGGATTATTCTCCAATACTTTCGACGTGGATTATCTCAACAAGAATGTGTCGATGAACTCAGCTCTTTGTATGGCGATAAAGCTCCATAAAAAATCACAGTATATCGCTGGTATAGTGAATTCAATCATGGTCGTAGTTCTGTCGACGTCAAATTCCGTGAAGGTCGTCCAAAATCGGTTGTTGTGCCACAAAACATCGATGCAATGCGTGAACTGATAATGCAAGATCGTCGTGTGACATATTGTGAGATAGGGGAGACCTCTTGTTTCTATATAATTTTTGATTTGCTGCAAAGAATATTGATTATCAAAAATTTTGAGTCCTTAGAGCGTTTAGTTTTCAAGTTATCAAAGGTGAAAAATGTGAAAAAAATCATAATTTTGACTCCGCTATCTCAGGTAGTAATTCACCTAGAGCATTCAAACAGATATCATTCTCTTCAGCTTTAAAAGACCATCAACTTGATATACAGTATGTAAGGGTTGAACTAAAATAGTTTTTTTTACAATCAAAAAGGGCCCCTTTGATTTCCAAAAAGTATAGATCGGTAGATAAATAGATAGATCTTCTTTGAGTTAAGATATCCTAATATATGTATGTGAAGAATATCGGCACCCGAGTAACAGGTACTGCAGACGAATTGGGGAAGATTAACGAACCGGTCATGGAAAAACTAAATGAATAATTTAGTTTCTTGTTTACTTCTTCCATATTTGAGCTGTCTTCCCTACGGTTGAAATTATTCTTATGTTTATGTATTTCTATGGTTTCTCTGAATACTTTTGAAAGAGAACTTAAACAACAACATGAAATGGATACCGGCACTTTATAGTACAAAGATTATCCCACTAACTGAAGAAGTTTCGGACCAATCAGGTACAAGGGCAGTCGGTCGTCCGACACCTTGTCCCATTATAAGTACAAATTTTACTCTGTAGTTAAGTTATTAGAGAGAGGAAATTGACAATGAAGTAAGCAAAACGGTGCGAATGAATTACTGAGTTATTCAGTGTAATTTAGGTGAGCAAATAAGGTTATTGAACTCGAATAAGCTTATCACTTGATTATTTGTTTATTAGTAACCCACTTCTAGATTAAAATTGATAAAATTCCCAGTTCTTAACACTACACAAATTTTTAGGTGGGATCCCACTGTTGTCCCATGAGAAAAACCAATTTCGGTTCAATACTGTAATGTAGTATAAAACTGAGAGTCAGTGAATTGGTGTCCGAGATTAATATATTTTAAAAGAACAAAAGCGAAGTTAAAACTCTGATTTCACATTTTTGACCTCTGATAACTCGAAAACTAATTGCAGGAAAATTCTGAAGCTTTGGATTTTCAATATTCTTTGTAGGTACTACTATTAGAATAGAACAAAAGTTATTCAGCACTTGGCTACTCAAAACTACATTACAAATCGAAGAATCAATTTTTATTTCGTAGAAACATGAAAAAAAATCACCAAAAACATGTATAATAGGTGTGTTTTTCAAAGCTTCCGGCAAGTTGTGATAAGCAAATCAAAAATTACAAAAATTCAAGAGGTCATGGTCTAAAATAACTTTTTTCAATATTGCTATTAGTATTACTGTAACTAAGTTGCAATCTGACTGATGTTTTGAATGTTTGGAATACAAGAATAACCAGAAAAAAGGAGGAAACATATAGTTTCCTTCTTTTTTTTTGTTATTATTATGAACCCCACAAATGGTAGACAATTCTGGAAACTAGGACCTTCCTAGAGGGTTTTCATGCACCTTTGAAGATCTAAAAAAGTTTTTCATAAAAAAACAATTTGCTATGTGAATCAATGCATGAATGACATATTTCTCAAAATATATTTCTCAGGTCGGATTTAGTGTACCGTTGCTTTAAAAAAAGTATAGTCCATTTTCTGAATCTGGCGTCATCACTTGATTTGAGAAACACACATCGAAAAGAATTTCAGTTCTAGAATTTGTTAGTAGTGCTTATTCAACGCCAAAGATTCCAGTTGTATCTCTCACTTGTAATCTATACAAGTTGAAACATAAAACATTTTTGAACGCGAAGACTTTTTCTTCGTTTTGTCATACTAAAATGTTTTCTGCAAATTAACCCAAATTAGTTACTGAAAAAAAGATGTATAGTATTTTTTTTCAACAACGAAGGATTTGCCTCAACCTCCAAACCGGGATAATTTCCAAGAATCCCCAAATAGTAAAATAGGCAAAACAAGCCCAAAAATTTTGGACAATTCTGGAACCAGAGACTAGAACCTTCCTGAAGGATTTTCATGTACAACTGTTGTACTTTCAAATGTCCAACTGAGTTTTTTAGGAGAAAATGAATTTGCTATAAATGTATGTACAAATGTGGCAAAAAAAAACTGATGTAATTGGACAACTGTCTTCGGGAAAGTATCTTCTGAATTCTGGTTCAGAAAAATGTTAGCATGTGTAAAAAAATATCACTCAACTGGAACATTCACTAGAGTCAAATGGATTTCTTGAATATTCACAAAGCCGGGAAGTCTCTGTCGGAATTTATATTGAAACTATCTTTATTTGTCGGACGCTTCCTCCATTCCTTTGTGTAAATCCTCCCATTTCTCGACTCTCTTCTCCACGACAGTGGTTCTTCTCCTTTACTGCTGCTGGATTCGCAGCAACTAGTCCATCCAGAACTGGTTTCCGAGAATGAATCTGATATAAAGAGAAAAACCTGGTAAGTTGCACCTTCTTTTACAACGTGTCAAAACGTAACAAATACAAAACACAGCATCACTGGGAATCAACCGTAAAGTATACAGAAGGAACAGAAAAAGGTTGTTTACATTTTATCTTATTCTCCACAAAATATTTCAACTATAAAGATTCATTATCCCAAGAAATATACATGTTTGTGGTAGTTAAAAAACCCATTCTAAACTATAACATAAAATATACTTTGACAGTTTAAAAGATTATTATCAATGTCAATGTGCGGGGAGCAATGTATAAAAGTTCCTTGCAAAAACTGAACATAATACAGAACTGTATCAAGAAAATAATCTTGAGGAAAAAAAGATCATGTTGACACAAATGAAATAATTAACTGTTTTTAACAAATTTATTTCCGACGATATTTCACTAATCAAATTAATTTATTTACAACACTTAGCAACTAACGCCTAATGTATTTCCACTATTTGAATTTCTTGTTTAGCCGCTCGATTCACTTTCTGAACTGCCCTCTTGGGTCGGGAAGCCGGGCTTATATAATGTAACGGTTCTTTCTAGAAATCTGTAGTCGGTTCGGTACTCAACTAGA
>NW_019291607.1:44582-90559 GCF_000500325.1 Leptinotarsa decemlineata
AAATGATATTAATGTACATGTCGACTGTGAATTTATCAACCTGTTTGCAGACGATACTCTATTAGCTTGTAGTGATATAAGCCTGGATGCTGCTGTACAGAAAATGAATGTGATATTGCAAAAAGTTGACAAATATATAAATATTAATAAATTGAAATTGAATGTGAGTAAAACTGCTGCCATGATCCTCACTTCAAAATACAAATATAAAAAAATCAATATAAACCAGATAAATATAAAAGTGAATAATACTGTGAAATACTTAGGGTTTCAACTGGACTGCAATCTCACATTCGAAGAACATTTTCAATACGTACATAAGAAAATTTCGAAAAAACTATATTTTTACTCTACAGTTTCAAAGCTTCTGTCTTTAAACACAAAGATATTAGTCTATAAAACAATTATACAACCACACTTTGATTATTGTGCTTCGATTTTATACTCTTTCGATTTGAACAAACAGGCACAACTACAAAAACTACAAAATAGAGGAATGAGAATTATATTGAGAGGATACACATACCGATATACTCCCATAATTACAATGTTAATAACCCTAAATTGGCTTTTGGTATCCCAAAGACTTTTATACCAGACAATGATATTTGTGCATAAAAAAGTTAATGATTTAACTGGAACATATCTTAAAAAATCTATTTGTTTTAATTATGATATTCACAAATATTACACTAGACATAATCTTGACATACATATACGTAGAACTAATACCAAAACCAGTATGAACTCAGTATATGTCGAAGGTTTTGATATATACAACAAATTGCCTCATTCAATTAAATCAGCTTCAACTTTAAAAAGGTTTAAAACTGATCTACTGCATCATATTTATAACAAATGTAACTGAAGGTATTACTAATAAGATCATAAGTCATGAGTTTTGGAATATTAATCAATTATTTGTTAGTTATAATTTTGTGGTTGTATATTAGGAATGTATCCTACTTACCAAATAAATTTATTATTATTATTATATATGGCTACACGCAAACGCATAGTATAAATTCAACAATCCCTTTCGGTCCAAAATTGGTTTCATCTAAAGAATTGCATAGTATGCTTTATTGAGTGGTTTACAAAGTCTATGTGTCTATGCTGTCACTAAATATTAGATATTTCTCATATGGAAATGTATGCAGGTTGTCTTGTCAATATTTAAAATGAGTCAATTTTTTTGACACCATTGTTTTATTTCATTGTTGTGTCATCAGCAAACATTGTTACTTTTCCCACGGTAATATGATTGGGAATATCGTTTTCAAAAAGGAGAAAAATTAAGGGTCCCAAGACAGATCCTTGGGGAACACCAAGAGAAGAAGTGCATTCATTCGATAGTTGTTGTTCTACTTTGATGAGACTACTTCTGTGGGAAAGATAAGACTCGAAAACATTTTAACAATACACCTCTCATACCTAGAAAACCAAGTTTTTCTAATATGAATTTTATGTTTAGGCTGCTTTTGAGAAATGGAACAAAAGAGACGTAACATATTTTCTTTTATCTAAGAAAGTATAAACATAATTCAGTAAATGGAATGTGGATGATCGTTGATTTATCATTCCTAAAATCACATTGAGAAAGCGTTAGCAGGTCATAGCAGTGTAGGGGAGTTGGAGCTTTTGATTGTTTAAGTAAGTATAAACATAATTCAGTAAATGGAATGTGGATGATCCGTTGATTTATCATTCCTAAAATCATATTGAGAAAGCGTTAGCAGGTCATAGCATTCTACAAAACTGATTACTAGATTCTATACACAGTGTTAAAGCACCTTTGAAAATTCTGTCAAAAGAGATATTTGGCGGTAGTTATCTATTGTTTGTTTGTCACATTTTTGTGTAGGGGAGTTGGAGCTTTTGATTGTTTAAGTCATAACACAAGGGAACAAAATTAATTTGTTTTTTTAATGCGTGGAATTTCATAGCTGTTGTTTTCTAATTCAAGGTTGCTGATTTCAAAAATTTTTTCCAACAGCTCTAGTTTTTGAGATAATATACTATTAGGTAACTATGAGAACTATCGTTCTCATAATTCACTTTCAATTTCAATGCATTGCATACAGCAAGTATCGGTTGACTCCAATGCATGTCTATTTTTGACTGGTTCACCGTAATTACTGCCAAACTACCATTTTTCAAAAATCATTGCTATTGCTGTAAAACTCACCTCCCTAATTTTCCTGCTAACAAAATCCTGACCATCATCAGTAACAGGCATCCCTGGCCTGTAAAATTTACTCAGTCCCCCCCTTCCTCTGCCCGAACAAATATAAGTAACGTCTTCTTCGGGCTCTTGAGTGTCGAAAATACTGGAAGTATGATTAGCTCTCATTTGAGCATTGTACTGAACTATGGTAGCGAGAGGAGGTTCGTAGGCATCATCCTGGTTTACGGCTATTTCTGAAAATGCACACAGGTCGTTATGCAAATCCTCGAGTGTCGTCCAACAGGGTGCTGCTTTCGAAGAAGCCATCATTGGCTGATATCTGGAAAATGAAAGTGGATCAGCCTGCAAGACAATTTTCTCAAATTTGAATTGAAGTTTTCAGGATATCATGCAATATATTAATAAACATATGTTTCAAAAATATAAAAAAACCATTGAATTGTGACACACCAACATATCCTAATCACCTTGATTATTAGAAATTAAATAACCTTTAACAATTATGAAGTTGGAATTTTTCCTTTTTTTTAATGAACAATTTTACTCTTCCTCCTTATTATATTCATTTATCCAAGAGAAAACTCCATAATATGCAAGTTTTAAATATTACTCATCATTTAACTCTGTTCTGTTTTTCATAGACATTACTGCTGACAAATGACAATGAACAAATAGACCAATGAACTAATAGACAGGACTTCCAACAGTTCCACATTGACAACTATGAAGTTGACATTTTTCTTTCTTTTTTCAACCTACCTTGATCGATCTTGAGAAAGAGAGAGAAAGAACTTTACTGTCCCAAGAAACTAATGTTTTGCAGATAAAGTAGAGACATTTTAAAGTAATACATTATCAATACAAAGATTAATGATTATATAATCGACAAAATGGTTAAGGCTTTGATTTAGGTAGTCTGGTGTGATAACACCTGTACCTGAATCAGGTAAATTGTCAATAAAGGTCGACAAATGTTATTGACAATTTATCTAAATTAGGTTCAGTTATTGCACAGTTATCAAACTACCTGTGCAATATCTAGATGTGTCAAATCAGATGATCTAGTAGGGTCTTCTAAGAGTTCACTGGTTTGGATAATCGAAAAATCCGAATGATTTTTCAGTTGATGTTGCTTTTCAGCAGAATGAAGTACCTCTTCATTATGACTAGCTGGTTCCAAAGAGGCTAGGTGGCAATTATCCAAACCGGTGGATAATTGCACTAATTCAAATGACTCTTATTTCGAGAGACATTAATAAGGTATTCATTTTCAAAGTAAACTCATAAAAACGGACAAAACTTTTGAAACAACCTTATTTAACCGTAGAGTTCATGTTACAAATAGAAGATGCTCCCAACGAAATCATCCCAGAAACTTTCCACAATATGGGAGAAATGAATTTCTTAACATTTACTGGAATAAACTAGAGCAAGGTTTGAATAAATTATTTCTTGTAATTAGGGTATTTATCGTTTTTTTTGCAGATCCTTAAAATAAATATAAATCTGCTCAGGAATGGCTGATCCGATTTCCAAAAATGAACAAGAGAATTGAAATGCCTATCAAATAACTTATCACAAGACCCCCACTTCTTTTAAAAAAATGCAATACTGTCATAAACAAATATTGAAAATGATACATTTCTACATAAATCTTGTTGAGAAGTTCATAGGAGGGATGATTTCGCCCCACTTTATAATTTCATTTCTATTCGCTGTACCAAAAATCGCAGCACATATCCCATGACGTCACACTAGCTTTCGACAAACTCGCAGTTTTTGAGTTGGGTATCTTGATAACCGTAAATATTATTGATTTGAAATTTTTGTCATTCTATTCTGGATAACAAACAGTATCACTATCTAAACTAGAGTTTCGGAAGTACCTAGATCATCTTCTAATGAGGCAACTTTGGTTTGTGAAAAAAGCATTTAAGAGAATGTTACAGTTATGGAATTCTCCCTTTCACTTCTTTAGATTAATGATTGTTATTGAATGACCTTTGAAAGTTTATTTACACTCAATTTGCTTAACAGCAGACCGAAAAAATATTTTGTGACTTTAATCATCTGTTTTGTTCTTCAAGAAAATATTTTGAGTTTATCTCTAAGAGCACCTTATCAGAACAGTATAAAAGGGGAGTATTTAATAGACGTGTTTATTCCACAGTTTACAGCGTGGCGGAAAATACAAAACATGATATACATTGACGAAGAAACAGTTCTCAGTCTCATCAACTGGGATAAAACCTTCAAGGCCATGGAAGTGGCTATGAAACGGGTGACGGAAGGTAGGGTGGTGCAAAGTGCCCGTGGGAGGACAAAAATTTTCGACAAACCGGATATACTTTTGACGATGCCCGGGTACCTGGAAGACGGAGAGTTTGGAGCTCTTGGCTGTAAAATTGTTACATTTTTCCCGGGAAATGTGGAACTGAAAACACCGCTACCGTCTGTTAACGCAAATATTATGCTTTTCGACGAAAAAACTGGAATCATCAAAGGAGTAAGTTCAAGTTATAATGATATTGATGATTAATGTCGCAAGAAACGAGCGATTTATATAATAGTTGAAAATTACATTGGTAGAGAATGTTGGCAAAATGCAGAGTCTGTTTTGAAAAGTTTTGAAAACAAATATTTGAAATACCTACTTTTAATATCGAAAGTTATTCATGTTCGGAATTCTAATGAATGTCAATTTCAAACTTGGGATTCTGTTGAATTTTGACTTTATTCTCGGAATTCTGTCGAATTCAGACTCAAAAATTTAACTTAACAGGCGGAGTTGTATTAAATGCCGATTTTAAACTCGAAATTTTGTTAAATTGCAACTTTAAACTCGAAATTTATGTATGCCAATTTTAAACTTTGAATTTCGTTAAATTTCGACTTCAACCTCGGGATTATATCGAATTCAGACTTTAGGGTCCAACTTTATATCTGAATTTCATTGAATGCCGACTTTAAACTCTATGATTTGTTGAATTGCGACTTCACACACGATATTTTATTGGATGCCAATTATTAGCTTGAAATTTTGTTGAAATTCGAATTTAATCATGGAATTTTCGACTTCAACTTCGGGATTATATCGAATTCAGACTTCAGGGTTCAACTTTACAATCGGAATTTCATTAAATGCTGACTTTAAACTCGTATGATTTGTTCAATTGCGACTTCAAACACGATATTTTATTGTATGCCAATTTTTAGCTCGGAATTTTGTTGAATTTCGACTTTGATCATGGAATTTTGATGAATTTAGACTTCGAGATGTGACTTTAAGATTGGAAATTCATTGAATACCGACTAAAACTTGAAATTTTGGTAAATTGCAAATTCAAACTCGGAATTTATAAATGCCAATTTTAAAATTTGAATTTCTTAAATTTTGACTCCAACCTTCGAAAATTCAGACTTCAGGATCCGACTTTATAATTGGAATTTCATTAAATGCCGACTTTAATCTCTATTGATTTGTTGAATTGCGACTTCAAACACGATATTTTATTGTATGCCAATTTTAAGCTTGGAATTTTTTTGAGTTTCGACTTCACTCTTGGAATGCCAATTTTAAACTTCGACTTTACCTCACGTTTCCAAGTTCTAATATTCTAATTTGGATTTTGTAAAGAAACACACATTTGATGTGTTGAATACTCAAGTTTCATGTTTAACATGAGGTTAAAATTGAGATAACCAATTTTAAAAACTGAATAAATAGTTGATGTTAAGGTTATGAACATAAATAACGCCTAATTAATGAAAAAATTGCCAGGGAACGAAATTTCAGTTTTTTTCAATTAATAATCCAGCTTATTTAAATCTGGAGAACTATGAGGCCATTCCAATCTACCTACCTCTTGTTTCGACCCACCTATTCCTAAATGTATCATCGGAATATTTTTCTATGATTTACAATGAAATATTCGATTGTATCTTCGTTTTTCAGATAGTGGCTGGTACTGAAATAACAAAATGGAGGACAGCAGCAGCTTCAGCTGTGGCAACCAAGTACATTCATGCAAAAAAGCTGGCTTCCAGCAAAATTTTGGCCATCGTAGGTGCTGGAGAGCAAGGAAAAGTTCACGCTGAGTGCTTTAAGCATTTCTTTGACTTCCAAGAAGTGAGTATTGTGAAAATTTCGGATGATTGAAGCAGATTCTTTTCTCAACAAAAATATATTTTCCATGATGTTGCATGTTTATAGCAGCCACGTTGTTTATAGTTTGAACCTTCAAAAATGATGTCCTGTACATGGAATTTTGATAAAGTTCTGTTTTTTAAAATGTCTTATTGCTGAATAATATCACACAATGTCACAAACTGAAATATACGACACACTCATATCAATGAAGAATGGAGAGGTTGACTGACATTGACATTGACATTGATCCTCTTGCGTAGGTATTTAACGAATCAATGTTTCGAACAAAAAGTTATCACGAAGAGGTAGACAATTTATTAACTACAAATGAATATCTTTGCTTCGTGCACTACCTCAATTATATGAAAAATTCACAGATTACAAGTACCTACATTTAGATATGAAACAGTATACCTGGTGGTATACTGGTGGTCTAACTAACTTCACTCTGATAGATGAAAAAGGGAACTGTTTTATCGATAGTGAAATTTGTCGGTAAATTTTGATTTTTCAAGGATCTATTTATCAATTAGATAAATCTGTTATGGTAGACTTTGCTGTATTTTGAGATGCTATTCATGATTTTCTGTCCAACAGATGATCAATTCAAAATTTATATAAAATTTACAACTCAGTCAATGAAAGGGTTGACATTGGATCGATAGAAATTGTTGGTCAGGAAAGTGAGTAATAGCAAAACTACTAAAATGCAGCAAAAACCATTGAAATATATACTTTCATTATGTGGTTTAGTCACAATGCTCATGCCAAGTCAATCTTTTGTGGTGTCACATGTCAAAATTTGAAAGGTACACACATAAACACCGAAATTAGGACTTGCGTTCCCAAATGATCTACTGAGATGGTTTAGTTCTTATAAAGAGGGGCGTTGCATGAGAATGAGATATGTAGATGTTTTGTCAATGGTGTATGGTGTTGAATTAGTAGTTCCTCAGGGTTCAGTGTTGGGACCACTACTGTTGGTTCTATCTGTTAATGATTTGTCCGAGAATTCAAGGACTACAATGTGTGCAGATGATACCGCAGTTACAATTTGTGGAAAATAATGGAACCAATGACCAAAGTTATAATCGCCTGATTCTGAAAACTTTCAAATCAGTAACAATGAAATTTCACCTCAAGAACAACAATAGCGAAGAGTGGTATACTATGCTGAAATAGAGATGTTGAAAGAAGTCAAATTCTTAGGCACAGTAATTGATGAGTCCTCAAATTAGAATTCTTATGTTGATGGTGTTTGTTAGAAGCTCAAACAATCATTTTGTACGACCAAACAGATGAAAATAAACGAGGTTGAACAGAAAGTCTATCGAGTATGCCATGGCTTTTTCAACAATTTCCCTGAATATCACATCCTGGGGCTTTGGGTTGCAGATCATGAGAATGATTTTTTATAGGAAATATCCGGAAAGTTGTGAACCAGTTTTTATAAAATGGAAAAACATTCTTCATTGAAAAATACTACAGTAGTTATAAGGAATACTTGAACGACAATTTATGCTACTCTATAGTTTTCACGTGGCTGAATTTCGTGTTTATGACTTTGATATTATTTATTTGTTTCTAATGGTCTATGTATTTTTTTTTGACTCACCATAAGTACTTATAGTGTATCAAAAATGGTCGAATAAACTATTATTTTTATTATTGTTTATTATCGTTGAGTTTGTTCTAGGTTCGTATATGGAATCGCACTCCATCGAGAGCACACAGCTTGGCGGAGTATTTGAACAAAAAATATAACACCAACATTTATAAAGTTAACGTCAGTGTCGAAGAATGTGTGAAAGAGGCAGATGTTATCGTATCCTCAACTAATTCTTCAGTGCCAGTCCTCATGGCAGACTGGATCAAGGCTGGAGCACATATTAATGGTAAGTGAAAAATTAATAGTGATTTTAATAATCTTTATTGTCATTTGACCTTGTTTCCAATAACAATTTCATTGTTCAACTTTTGCTTTGATGGGTACAAAAATTTTTACATTATTGTTTCAAATGAATGTAGGCCCTAAAACAAGAAACGTAAGTTCGAAAACAAGGAATGTAGGTCTAAATAAAAGGGAAGTAAGTCCAAAAACGAGAGATACGACCCAAAAACGAAGAAAGTACTACCAGAAACGGAACTTGAGTCCGAAACAAGACACGTAAGTCGAAAACAGATGTTAGTCCAAAAACAAGGGAAGAACCCCATAAATCCAGAACGTAGGTCCAGAAACAAGGAACCTATGTTCAGAAACGAGGAACCTAGGTCTGAAAACAAAGGACGTGAGGCCAAAAACAACGGATATAACCTAAAAACAAGGAACGTAGGTCCAAAAACAGAAAACGTACTTTCAAAAACCGGGATCTTAATTTCGAAAAAATGGATGTGAGTCCAAAAACAAGGGATGTAGGTTCAAAACAAAGGACATAAGTCGACAAAAAGGGAAAGTAAGTTCAAAAACTAGGGACGTAAGTCCAAAAGCAAGGGATGTAACCCAAAAACAAGATACGTGAGTTCAAAAACAAAGAACGTACTGTAATAAATGACCGTCGGGTCTGAATAGTACTAATGATATATAATAATTATCTTAATTATACTCGCACCAGAGAAATAACCCCCCTTTGTATGAGATCGTTCAGCCGAAGGTAATTATTTTTTAATTTAGTTTGGTAGCGCGAGAGTTGCTGCGACCAGATCAGAAAAAGTTTGAAACCGTTCTGATCACACGGATTGAGAATTAGTGGGCGACTTGGTCAACAGGTATTTTTTTTACCGTTCTATCTTCGTAGAGCAATGGCTTGGTTATGCCACCAATGGGAATGTTCCTCCTGACGAAAATCAAGTAGTTTAAATAAAAGAGTTCTAAAACAACGCATTTTAAACTTATCATTTCAACCTTTTTCTTAAAAAAATTATTTATGTGCATTATGAAAGAAAAAGAAATACCTATATAATTATAACCATGTGAAAAATATGAACAAACCACTAAAACAAAATGACAGGATTATTTCCCGAAAATTGAAATAACATCACTTAGGACATGGGTATGCCTTGCCTGAATTCTACTAGATCTGCTATAAAAACAAATTGGAATACAACTTTGAGGAACTATTAAGAGACGTACCCCACTCAATCGTTCTTCCCTGCATAATATAGGAAAATGCTATAACCTAATAATGAAAAAGGGAAACCGATTCGTAGCTATATGATAAATTTTCAACAATACCCTAGGTGCCAATTCGAAAATATAAAACACATAGGCATGTAATAACATATACAATATAGATCAGATTTTTTTAGAAACGCTCACCAATTTAACGTAGAGAGACTCTTCTGAAGTTTCCAACCAAAGCAACTTTTTCCCAGCAACTGTCCCAAATTCTTACCAGGAACTCGAAAATGTTCTCTCAATCAACTGAATTGAATCAAACCGCGAATAATTATCAAAACCCAATCACTTCGCGAATTCTCTCAATAATTTCACGACTCTGTAGGAAGTCCAACCGACCTACTTCTCAGTTCGTACGCTCCTGACATTTTACCTCAAGTCAGCTAGCCAAATAAAACGCGAATAACTCCCAAATATCGAGATCACTTCTCGAAACCGTGTTTCATTCTATTCGAGTATTTCCCAAAACTCTGGAGGAAATTCAACTGGCCTATTTCTGACTTCGTACGCTCCTGACTTTTTACCTCAAGTCAGATAGTCAAATAAACCGCGAATATTCATCACTTCTGAAATCCCCTCGCGACCCAGTGTCTTAAAACACCTATCACCTCAGTCCCTTCAATAGCTTTTCCAGCAACCTCCCCAAAGGGGCCAACTGCCCCGGGCAAGAGCCTCTAAACGACCCTGGGGTCTGAGCACGACTGACTTAATCCTCTCCCAAAACTTTCCAACTTAACTCTATTAGGGGATGTAATTCAAATAATCTCATAAAAATTCCCACCAATCAGAAAGTCTGAAGTTATTTCCGAAACTGGTACTCTCAACGTCCTCTACATGTCCAGCGGATGAGTCCGCAAGAATTACTGACTAGTCCACGATATTTTTGATGTCGTTAGCCTGCTACTGATATATAGATGTCACTGCAAGGGTTATTTTGATAGTTTCTCTGTCTCGAATAAGAGGTATGTAGGTAGACTATCCCACTTTCAACACCTATAAAATAAATTTCGATATTTATTATACCTTTAAGTTCTTCTTGACAGTTATTCTAATGGGGTACACAGACTGAATAATATATTTTCGACCCTTAACGTCATGATAACGAAATGAATGATGAGGTTGAATGTTCTAAAATATCAGATTTCTTAAACATCGAGCAGTTAACTTTAACGACTTTTCCTTTGAATGGCTTGGCTCTGATTGACCTAAAATTATTACTGAAAGCTGATAAAGGTTCCCTTTTTCTAGTTTTGGTAGTCAATATTTAACGAAAAATAATATATCTAACTTATAACAGTACTTCCAAAAACAGGAAAGTTAAGTACGAAACAAGGGACGTAAGTCCAAAAGTAGGAGATGTTAGCCCAAAAACAAGGAACGTGAGTAAAATAACAAGGGACAAAAGTCCAAAAACATGGACTGTAGGACCATAGGTAGGTCCAAAAACAAGGAACACACTACTATAATAGGGAACATAGGTTCAAAGCAAGGGACGTAGGACAGAAACAATGGACATGGCTTAGATCAAATGACGTAGGCCAATAAATAAGAAACTTAAGTACGATAACAAAAGAAGTGGTTAGAAAAACGAAGAATGTAAGTTAGTTCAGAAACCTAGCCAACTTGCTACGATTTTGTAGTGTTGAAACAAAGATAATTTCGTCGGAAAATTTTCACTTGAATTTTTCAAATGGTGTAGAATTGAAAAACACTCATCCGTTAGTACTAGGAAATTTCTGTTTTATTTCTATTTGTGTATAATTATGCAAAATAACGGTTTAATTGAGTTCTCCTTTGGTATCAAAATGAAGTGGATTTAATGAAAGAACACCTTGTATATGCGGCTATGTAATAACATACAGCTACAAAAAGACATTTGATTATATAGTCTTCAATAATATCACTCGGATATCATTTGCCTTAGAAACCAATAGAAACGCAATGTTTCATTTTTGGCCTGATCGGTACAAAAATATTTTCAATATTGTTTTGAATATGCGATTTCAGAAGTAATCGAATTTTTCCGCTGATATATAAAAAGGAGCGTTTTTGTCATGTTCCGGGTTTTGCAAGATATTACTAAATGAGTTTCGAGATATACATGGTGCAACAAACAAACAGAAAACACTTATAACGTAAGCAGGCTGATAGTGGTTTTGTTCCCATTGCTACAGCCTTTTTAAGATGAATTATCAATAATCTGACACGTTACTTGGTGGAAAGTAATAATAATAATTTTACACTATAAATTGTATAATTATTATCAGTTTATTTGAAGATTCTTACTATAAAAGGTTTAACAACAACAGCGAGACTGCTATTTTTTCCAATCATTGGTAGAAAAACAGGATGTTTATCAAGAAAAGTCTACCCTGTTGCGAGAATAAAAATATCGATAAGAATCAAGGTAGGATATAACTTCACTTCAAATGAAGACGGAAATAATACAACGCCGCGATTAGATTAATGAAATGAATATAAAGGAAATGAGTTGACAAAACAAATACTTCAAATCAATGACGTAAGTAAAGGGTATAAGTCGAAAAACAAGCAAAGTGAGTTGAAAACAAGGGACGAAAGTGAAGTAAGTCAAAGAACATTGGAACGTAAGTCCAAAATATAGGGACGTAACTCCAAAACCAGGGGATGTACCCCATAAACAAAGAACGTAGATCTAAAAACAAGGGGCATATGTAGGAACGTAGGTCTAATAACAAGAAACGCAAATTCTGAAACAAGAGATATAACCCAAAAACAAGAAACGTGAGTCCAAATACAGGGAACTTAAGTTCAAAACAAGCGACGTGACTCCAAAAATAAGGGATGTAATCCATAAACAAGGAACGTAGGTCCAAAAACTAAGACGTAAGTTGAAAACAAGGAACGGAAGTCTAACAACAATAAACGTAAGTTCTAAAACAAAAGATATAACCCAAAACCAAGAGATGTGAGTCTAAAAACAAGGACTGTACCAAAAACAAGGAATGCACTGTCATAATAGGGAACATACGTCCAAAATAAGAAATGTAGAACCAAAAACAAGGGACGTGGCCCAGATCAAATGACGTAGGTGAAGAGCATAAGTCAAAAAAAAAAGAATGTGAGTGCAAAAATAAGAGATGGCTCGAATCAAGTGACATAAGTCAAAAATATCGAACGTTAGTCCAGAAACAAGGAATGAAGTTCAAAAACAAGTGACGTAGGTCCAAAAACAAGGAATGTAGGTCCAAAAACTAAGAAAGTCAGTCCAAAAACAAGGGATGTAGGTCCAAAACAGTTTAGAAATCCAGCTATTAATTACTTAAGATTTCAGTATGTTCGAAAACAACTGAGGATATGGGTTGATTTGGAAACCGATCAGAAATTACGTATCGTTTGATAGATTTACAAACTACTAAATATTTGGTTGGTTAGGAAAGTACTCCGGAAACCAATGGCGCCTAAAACCAATAGAAAGAATTCGGGTTTTTTGTTGCAGATATAGGTACTAAGCAAGGAAAGTACTTTTTTCTGTATGGTCATGAAAAATGAATATATTTCATTTCAAAATTTTCTTGAGAAAAACTGAAGTGGTAAAACAATAAATCAGTTGAGACAAGAAGCCTTTTTTATAGCGTCAATCCCATTAAAGCCGTTAATGACGTTTCACAATTGAGTAATTTTTCGAGAAAATATTCACAACAAAGAGAAAAAAAACATCCAGTCTTTTATGACTGAAGTGGTAAAACAATAAATCAGTTGAGACAAGAAGCCTTTTTTATAGCGTCAATCCCATTAAAGCCGTTAATGACATTTCACAATTGAGTAATTTTTCGAAAAAATATTCACAACAAAGAGAAAAAAAACATCCAGTCTTTTATGACTGAATAAAGTAATCGGACGAGATTAAATAAAAAATAATAAAGGCTAGCAGGTATATACACATTGCGAATGTGCCCATAATTTTCAAAATCATACAGTGCTTATGAACACTCTTCAAATTTCTAAATTAACAATCGAAAACTCACCTGAATGAGCCACAAAATTTTGGTTTGTGTTTTTCGGAAAACTAAAACACTCGCCACAGCTGAACCCTTCACGAAAGCAGTCAAAACTCGAATGGTTTCTCGTATGTCACTTTGAAAAGGACTCGAAATGGGGACATAAATATTTCGTCTATCTATACGGCCCGGCTAAAGAAAAAGGCGATAGCGATCCCCACATGTGTGAAAGATTAAGTGAAATAAACCACACATTTCTCTATCACCGAAACATGCCTATACGGCAAGATTTCCACGTGTTTGTTGAAATTCTCATAAATAAATGACCAGGTAAGAACTGTCTTAAAATGCCAGCGTATATTTCATTTCAACAAAAAGTGCACAACTGTTAGGCTAGCCGCACACTGGCATCTTTTTTTTTTCACAAAAACAGAAACACATTACTTAAAAGCATCAGATTACTTATTTGTTAAGGAAAATTGATAGTAATTTTCATCAGAATCCGTATTTAGGCGTTTGTTTCTTTGCGATAAACTGAAAATTCAACAAGTTCGACTTTCCTGGAAACTTAATATTTGCTGTCAAAATTTCAGGTTGTTTCGAAAGTTTTGTCCAATTCAATTTCACGTGTTTTTGTAGCTCCATATCTCAATAAATATTTATTCTACTGTCGTGGTATACAGGGTGTCCTAGGACCCTTGCTAATCATTCTTTATTTGAATGATATCAATTTTGTTCAAGACTATAGGTTTATTGATTTGTTTGCTTGTGATACTCTCGTAGCTGTCAACAGTCTGGATGAGGCTCAAATGAACAAATGTTTTGGTAATTATCACTAATTTTTTGAATATTAACAAGCTCAAATTAAATACTCTTAAAACCAAGNGCCTATCTACCGTTTATCCCTAGGGTCACGGACAGAATTGGAAAACTATTGGCTAAAAACAACATCGAAACAGTCTTCAAATCCACGAGGAAGATACAACAAAGCCTCAGGTCGGCTAAAGACAAAAGAGACCCACTATCAGCAGCAGGGGCCTATCGCATATCTTGCACTTGTGGAAAAGTATATATCGGAACCACCAAACGATCCATGGAAACAAGACTGAAAGAGCATAATAGGAACTGCAGACTAGGCCAAGCAGGCAAGTCAGCTGTGGCAGAACACGCACTTAGTGAAGGAGACCACATAATTTCGTTTGAAAATACAGAGCTAATTGCCCCCAACCAGGGATACCATAGTCGACTGGTACCGGAGGCAATAGAGATCCACAAACACACGGAGAATTTCAACAGAAAAGAAGAAGCGGTGAACCTCAATCGAATATGGAACCCCATTTTAAGGAATTCGAGAATAACGAACGGAATGACAACAGGCAGCAAGATTGTTAATGTTCCAGGTTCAAGTACAGGTACAAGTGCAGGTACAAGTACAGGTACAAATACAACTGATTACCTGACAAGGCATAAATCGCTTTACGAAGCCTAAAAGTTAGTCATCGGACAGCAAGCCATGATGGTTTAACCTCTGAAGAAGCTAGCCACTCGTGCTAGCGAAACGTTAGAAGGAAATTCCAAAAATCTACGGCTTTCAAACTCAAAAAACAGTGACACTGAAAACCTCAGCCGCGAAAGTCTAAACCATTTTGAAAACTTTTGGTACTTTTCACGAAAAAACCTTAATTCCCACACCTTTTATCGAAAAATTATTCGTTTTCGAAATACAAATTTTTAAAATGTTTTAAAACATAATTGGTTTTTGTATTAATTTCTTTGCAATTTTAGTTATTTGTATTAATGGTGAAAACACGTTTTAAGATTTTGTGACAATTTCATAAAATACCTAGTTACGTACTTAAAGGACGCAGTTCTCGGACTAGGCTGGAGAATGCTACTTTGCCAAAAAAAAAGCGTCCGTGAAACAAATGTTTTTAGCATAAAATCATGACTTGTTAGATACCAACATATAGATAATTTGGAGAACGAATAGAGAACTATTTATTACCTTTTATTGAATTGAAAGGGTTATATTTTTAGGAGTGACTATTTTTTTGAAAAAGAAAGTTTTTGGCTTTCTACTACTCCATCGTGATACAAAAAATGTGGGAATCTTCCAAAGAAAGGAAGAAAGCAATCAATTTTAAAAGAAATAACTCTATACATAGATGTGTAAGATCATGCAAAGAAGTAACTTTCAGACACATACTGGCAGAAAGAGCCCTCCTGAAACAGCGCGGCCTGGTCAGAAGCAACTTTGTCAAAACCGCTGATGAATTCAGACGAAACATCGGCTGTATCGGATTTATATAGACTTCTCCTCGATTTTGCGATAGGGATAGAATTCCTTATTTCAACTACGTTGGGAATTAGCTCTTTTGGAGGCTGTGCGGGTTCAGCCAGAGGACTAAGTTCAGCCTCATTTAGAATTCCCCTCTTCTGTGAAAGTTTGATCCTTTTGCTGCGAGTATTCCACCGCACTGCACATCTCCTGTTCTTGCACTGTATACAGCGTGACTCACGGTCGATTTGAATAATCGATATTTGCATTCATTTTGGAAGATGATTCGAAATATTGTCTATAACTCTTTGTAAATTACTTATAAAAGTAAATCATGAATTGAGAGTACTGATGTACTTAATTTCAATTAAGGCTATGTTTTGGGCCATATTTAGCACAATTTATTTTTTATCTCGAAAACAGATAGCGATAGGTATAGGATATTATCAACAAAAAAGTATTAAAATACCAGAGCGATTCCAAAAATGTATTAATATACGGGGTGTTCGAGTTAAAAAAATAAAGTTGCTAGGACTTTTTTATGGAAATGGCAACGCCGCAATGCTGAAAATATTTTAGCTCGATAGAACAGGTAAGGAAATGTGAGAGGTGAAATTTTCAGAAAAATCATGCTTTGCGTTTTCCAGAAACGTCTAACCTACCATCGACCGTGAGTCACGCTGTATACAGTGCAAGAACAGGAGTCACGCTGTATATAGATATTTTCAGTGAAAAAACTATCCACATCTGCCTCTGAAAGCTACTACCTGTTTCACCAGAATTAATCATTTATCTATTCGCGTTCAGGCATAAAATGTCAGTAATTAACGTATAAATAGAAATAACTGAAGTCACCGATTTTCACTGAATTAATCTGTTTTCAATCCAGTTACTATTTTTCAGCTGTCGGAGCTGGAAAAACTCACCACAGCGAGGTACAGGAAAAACTATATTTCCAATCGGACGTTTATATCGACCATTGGGAGGGCGCAAAAACGGAATTGGCAGGACTGGAAAAAGCTGGCGTTAAGTTCAAAGGGGAAGTAGGAGGAGTCATACGTGGAGATATAAAGACCGAGGACGAAAATAAAATTACAATTTTCCAGAGCTTAGGTAAGACGAATTTGAGGGGGAAAACAATAATTACTGACCAACTTAATTCTTTAAGTTCTTTGAACTGTCTGTTCAAAAAATGAGATGAATTTTCATTTTTCCCAAAAAATAATTATTTAATCATCAATTTCTATTTTGTTCTCTCCAAAGTAGTCCCCCTTAGATATAATACAATTGTGCCAGCGTTTCTTCCAATCCTCGAAATAATTTTGATATGCACTTTTTGGTATACCCTTGAGCTCTCTAACACATTAACTTCTTTTTGGTAGTGCGTGCTGATTACGACAACAAAGCAACTGATTGATTGACCGATTCGGTGAGTGTGCAAGCACCCGCTATCAATAAAATATCGGCCGATTTTATACTGGCCGCAACTAGCGTACGCTAAATGCACACACACCGATTTTGTTCGGCCGATTTTATACCGGTCGTCCAAATTCCAATAGTGAACTACATGTGGTAACGGGACCTGTCACCGCCAATCACTGGTCGGCGTCTGTGCAAGAACCCGTTCCTACATGTGGTTCACTATTGGAATTTGGACGACCAGTATAAAATCGGCCGTCCACAATCGGTGTGTGTGCAATTAGCCTGACGCTGGTTGCACACACACCGATTTTGGACGGTCAGTATAAAATCGGCCGATATTTTATTGGTAGCGGGTGCTTGCACACTCATCGAATTTTTATCGGTCAAACAATCAGTTTCTTTGTTGTCGTAATTAGCACGCACTACCAAAACGAAGTTAATGCGTAGTAACTACAATTTCACCGAGCATTCGAGACTGGAATGGTCGGTAAAAAACCGGTGAGTATGCAAGAATGTATTTAGTCATGTACGCCACTACTTCCCGTCACTGCCGGCGATACAGTGGCAGTGGACGGCTGCTCACCGGTATTTTACCGGCGACGATCACCGGTCGGCGTGTCAGGTCCCGTTTCCTCATGTGGTTCACTATTGGAATTTGGACGACCGGTACAAAGTCGGTCGTCCAAAATCGGTGTGTGTGCAACTAGCGTAAGGGATTCGCTTTTTATCTCGCAAAACACCGTCCTTTCATAGAACTCTTTAATCTTGGGTACAGAAAAAAGTCGCATGAAGGCAAATGTGGTGAATACGTTGGCTGAGGCATGATTATGGTGTTGTTTTTGGCCAAAAAATAACCAACGTTTTTTTCGTATTGCTTCTTTCAAGCGGCTCATAACTTCAAGGTAATACTCCTTAGCATTTGATTGAACTTGGCGTCCTTTTTCTGGTCTTCCTCTCCTGAATTCTTCCATTGGATTGATGTCATAGCAATACAGTGCATTTCTTTAATGTCCCCCCTTTTATGTTTTGAATGGGTCAACTTGAAAAAGAAACTTTGGATAATGAAATGAATACATGAATACTTCATTTTGAAGTGAAATTGACAGATGGAACTTTCAAGATGGCGACTGGGCTTCATTTGGGGAAAAAATTGAATAGAAAGGGGGGTCCTGTGACACATCATTTTTAAGCTCCTGACAAATACTTTACAACCCTAGAATATGAAATCAATATCTTCAACTACTACAAAATGGCGGAACATTTAATAATTTCCTGAAGACAAACACATTAATATCGATATTTCTAAAAATATTCCTTTTCATCTGCCATATGGCAGTTCCAACAACTCGATAAGGTTTGTTAAGTTATTTTCTGTTTATAAAAACGACAAAAAATGTCAGTACGACAATGAACATCATTGTTCAGTTAACAATCTCTAAAATGGTCAATTCTCGTCCATTGAAAGAAGGAATTGAAGCGATTTTTATTTACGGTGCGACGCGTAACTTTCACGAGACCAAAAGGATTTTCAATGAACGTTTTCCGAATCGTCCTATCTGTAGAGAATATTTGAGGGGACATAGTATCCAAATTCACAACTACCGGTAGTGAACATAGCAAAAAGCTCCCAGGTCATCCGTCCATTCCAGAAGAACAGCAAGTGCAAATAATTGGTGAGATGGTAGTAAATCCTGAACAGTCTACTTATTCCATCGCGAATGTTTGTGAGGTGTATCCTTCTACTGTGTGGAGACTTTTGCAGAGGAATAGGTATCATCCATACAAAATTAAAATGGTACCCATACCAATTAACTGAAAATGACCCCGATCGAAGAAGAGAATTCTGCGAAATCATGACGGAAACCTTTGCAAGGCATCCTATCTAGTGACGAATGTACATTTTTTTCAAACGGCAATGTTCACAAACAAAATTGCCGTTATTGGAGTGACACAAACCCTCACGTTTTCCGGGAAACACATAGTCAAAATCCAGTACAAATTAACATTTGGGCAGAAATATTGGGAAACCATATTGTAGGACCTCTATTTATTGATGAAAATTTAACAGGAGAACTGTATTTGAATATGCTGGAAACTACTGTTGACCCTCTCATCACTGAAATCGTCTAAGCGGATCCTAATGAATTCGATATGGATTTTGTATTCCAACAAGATGAAGCACCACCGCATTACTCCAGACAAGTAAGAAACTATTTAGATACTACTTTTCCCGGTCGTTGGATTGGCCGTCGAGGTCCTACAGAATGGCCAGCCCGCTCGCCAGATTTGACACCTTTGGACTTTTTTTATGGGATCTTTGATCCGATTTTTTTACGATAGCAGAAAATCCACGCAAAACACTCATTCTAACAACACACTAAACATGCAGTTGAAATTGTAAACATATGTTCAAGACTAGTTGTACCAACATTAAAAATTAAAGAATCTAGTAGCCCGCCAAATTTGAACATTCACGTTATTTTCTGAACTGTCCACCTACATACTAGTTTCTCTACTATTAACTCATGTTTCAATCGATACCAATTGAAAAGTTTCCAAACTGAACCCAAACTGTTATTTTTCATAGTTTCAGAGTATAATTAGGTAAATATAAATAGTTCTGACTTTCTAACATATTCTTTTTTTGCCATTATTGTTATTTCACATACCTTCGGTAATTCCTAAGACCGCCAAATTTATGCGTATTATTAGGTCCAATTGGATTCGGATTCATTTCCAATGAACGTAATGGAAATAATATAAATGAATCAAAATTCCTTGCTTTTCCACCTTGAAACTTATTTCACTGACGTAACGGATTATTATTATTGAACAATATGATGTCATGTGTCAAATGGGTCTCCCAAATTTGACACTTGACGCATCAAGTTTGGTATTCGAGATACACTTCTGAACTATTAACTTTCGCTTATCTGAATGGGACAATCAGAGGATACTTTATTGGTACATATGGAATGAACTGTCGTACAGATCTGCCATGATTCTAGCTCTATTTGACCAAAATCCCCAACTATCCTGTTTCCAACCAACAGGCTACATGTACTAGAAAATACTATAATTATTTACAGGGTGTTCCTTAAGGATATGCGTATATTCAAGGATATAAATCTACATGGAGAAATCACAGAAAAATGGATTAACGGGGTCTCTTAGTCAAAAATCAGAAATAAAAACTCTGCTTTACTTTGCCAAGCTTTCGCTTCTTACTGAAGTTTTCTTCAGGGACTGTAACTCATTGAGTTATGGATTTTTTTCTTTGGATTGAATTACATTATTATACTGAGAGTAAAAATGAGTATGAAACGATGAATGAAACATATAAATCGGCAAAAAGAAAAAAAAACATGCATATGAAATTTTCTGTTTTTTTGATCAAGTGAATTATCATTATATACATTTTTGTTGATTATGATAGTATTTGTGCTACTGCTAGTATTGAAAATTATTTTATTGATAAGTTTCCTGGGACATGAATTTTCGATTGATATATCTTCAAGGAGTCTGAAATATCAAAATATCCCAAAAAATATTAAAACTATAAAGGATTTAAATACTAAATTGAAAGGTAAAACGGATATTACAAAAAAGTCAAATGTAATTTATAACATTCTTCGTCATAATTCTTGTAACTTGGAGTATATTGGAACAACATCCAGAATTCCTAATGATAGGACAACAAAAAAATATTTTCAAACCACTTTTCTTTGAGATGATCGAAATCAAAGTGTCTTTCAATCTTATCAATAAAAAACTAACATTGAGAATATCAGCAACTATTAACAACTTGTTGAAACTATACCAAAAACATAATAATCATGAAAATCTTATCAGTCAATGACTCCCTTTTTAGAATTGATGATTAACCTATCAAATCATTAAACTCTTCTGCCGACTAAACTTGAACTCTGCCTTTTGACTGATATTCTTTTCTTTATATTCTCTATATTATTATGTATTTATATAATTTGCATTTCAGTCAAAGAAAACGATTATTATTATTATTATTCATGTGAAGGTATGACTTTTGTCAAACAAAACAGTTTATACACATTTTTCACTTTTTTTACCACTTCATTATGATATTATACTAATTTTTACTGGTTTTACTGTGACTTCATTCAAAGAAAAAATTCATAACTCAATAGAGTATAGGCCCTGAAGAAGCTTACCAACGAGAAACGAAAGCTTGGTGAAGTAAAACAGAGTTTTTATTTTTGATTTTTCACCCCGTTAATCCATTTTCTATACATTTTTCCAGTCGCTGAGTCAATCCACTTGAAAAATAATGATAGATTGCTAAATGAACGATGGTTCAAAAATGAGCTATTGAAAATACGAGGTGTTGAAGTTTTGAGAAATAAATGTAAATTATTTAATATTTCCGAAACCAGTTCGAATATTTCAGTGATGTCTGGTAAGCAGTGACAATTGATGGGGGTTTCTATTTCTCAATGAAAAAATGATTTTCTAATTCAACAGTAGCGTGAGTAGGTAGGTACGGGAACTGAGGCTGATATTTAAAAAAAAGGATAAAAACGTCTTCCTGGGTCTTTTTCCTCATATACGTCGTTTTTGAATGAAAAATAGAACCCTTGTATTGTCAAATATGGAAAATAATCATGGAATAATTCAAATTCATTCAAGCGTATACATAAATTGAAAGATGTTCCAACCTCATCTTCAATATTCTAAAACAAAAACATTCAGTATTCAGAATTCCATCTTTTATGTTCATAGTTCATTCCAAAATTGATACGATGACATGATATAGAAATATAAAACAAACTAAAAACGCAAACTTAGCACAGATTGTATACTGAGCATTTTACCTCAGTACAGTGACCGGATCAAAGTTGCAATGACAACGTATAAATCTTCATAAATATTGAGGAAGATCAACATCATAAACAGACAGTATTGAGAAGTTCATTCAATATCTATTGAATCATCTAAAAGAACAATTCGTTCAGGCCCTACGTTCGTCTCAACACCCTACACAGTAGGTTAATGGACTGACACCCCTATCAGAAAACCACTACTCCCCTGGCTAATACCACGAAGGGCGTAGGATNATGAGCAATTAAGTGAAAAAAAGGGGTTTGGATTTTTGCAAATATTTCAAAAACTATTCAATATTTTTCTAATTTGAAAGAAGACTCGGAAAGAGCAGAAAATTTCCCCAAAAAAGTTCGACTTCCCGGAACTGTAGAACCAATATTCATAATTTTTCCAGAGGGTTGAAAATACTTCCTGTTAAATCAGGTATTCTGGCTTGCACCAGACATGCCCACTTTTGACGTTAACGAAAAATATAATTTCAACACATTGAATATCAAAACTAAGAATTGAAAAATGAATGAGAAATGATTCGCGGTCAAAAAAATGTTATCGTGATTTTCCAGTTAACTATGCATCAGTTAATCAACAATTTTTTTCTACTTGAACAGGAAAATTGCAAGTGTAATAATTGACAAATGATAACTCTGAGATTTTTTCTTTTTTTGGAGCTATTTTTGAAAGATCTCAGAATAGATTCCCGTTGGAAAAATTGAAAAATTATCATTTGTTATCAACAATTTACTTAGGTTTGAGATCAAAATCAAAATTATATTTTTGAATTTTCATTGGCTATTGTTCAAAAAATAGTTATAAGATATTCAAAAATATTTTTTTCGGAAACATAATCTTCGATGCAAATTATGATTGAAAAAAATCGTTCTTCAAAAAAGTTTTTATTGCTCTTTGATAACAAAAAAAAGGTTCTCATTTGTATTTTCATTGTTTATTCAATACACAATTTGTTGTGAAAAATTAAATGCATTTTATATCGAAGTTTTAAATTTCTGTTCTCCTTTATTACATCATTCACACCTGGTTTTTAAAGTTATAACTTTTTATAACTTATAAACTAATTGAGATATGATGAAAGAACTAAGAATTTATTCATTATATATAAATTAAACAACACGTTCAGCCTAAAATTCAAATGTTTACCAAATTATTTATTTTATTTAAAGCATTTGTTCATTTCAGGTTTTTTTTTTCAATTTGTATGTTTTAATATGTTCCACGTATATTTATCAAAAGTTGCAGCTTATGAATTTTATTTTCAATCTATTATTTTATGAATTATGAACAAAAATGAGTTTACAAGAAACTGTTTCCTCAAGTTTATTAGCCTAAGCATCTTCTCAACTTAAAATGAACTAGATATTGTGTTTATTTCAATAAAGTTCTTTATTATTAATTGTTCATATTTATTTTTTTTTTCAATTCCATTTTAGATTACCTGCTCTCATGAAAATCACTTCAAGATTTTACTGTTTAAAAAAAATCTGTTTAAAATCTGTTTAAAATCTGTTTTAAATCTGTTTTTCCGTTAATCAGCTGTCGCCCCGATACGAACGACAACTCTCAGAAGTTGAGAAATTTGTGCGAGCTAAGGACTAACGAGGTCTTACCTTTTAACACATAACGTGTGATTTCTAACACTGCTCCCTAATATTGTGATGGCTATTATCTGGGAGGGATGTACACTTTTTTTATACTGATACAAGGCCATTTATATATATCAAAAATACTTGATGTTGATTAAAATCCTGATTTTATAACAGTTTTATACGAAGCATTTTTTGTTAACGTCACTCCTTTTTTGTTTGAAATGAGTATCTTTAATTCTTTAATTATAGCATCTTAATTGTATATTTGTCTGTTGAAATCTATTTATCCAAGGTCTTACCTTGAACATAGAACCATAAACTGCTTGAAGACAGGCAGTGAACAAATCTAAAGAAATGAATTTTAAACGTTCAAGCCAGTTTCGAATGTCGGATTATATCCGACAGGTGTCAGTGCAGAAAATTTCCTGATTATGCAATTGACAATACAACTGAAAGAGTCTACCTTCAATTTTGGAACGGGCACACTTACAAACCGGTTTCGGGCTCCTTAGCCACTCGTCAGTACAAGATAGTGACCATCATCGACCTAAAGTCAATAATATTCCATAATTGAAAATGTAAAGTCATCTTCATGTCATTCAGGCTTGGAGTCCAGCTTCCTTACCCTTTCGGCTGATTATTGGTCGCGAGAAGGACCAATGGGTTCATAACTGATGGTATGGCGACATGAAGTCCTCAGACATCAGTACCGCCCTTCACGGGATACCCCTACCTGGCTGGGGTGGGATGGATGAAAAAAAGCTGTTCATCCGTTAATGGGGGACATGAGGGTCTCATTCGACAGAGTGTCGGGGCTTTCTATATCGGGAGGGGTCGTCTACAGCATAATCTGTGGCTTCCCTAACTAAAATTGAAAATCAAAATTCTTTCAGAGTATTTCATTCCTCTTCCAAAGTTGGAGCGAACATCACAAAATGTCACTCCATCTAGTGGACGAGGTATTAACCAACTGCATATTCGAAATTTGCCCGATTTCTCTGAATAAGGAAGAAAAACTTTCTTATTAGTCAGTGAGCTATGCTTGAAGACAGGAGTAGTTGTTTTCTGATAGACGTCAGTCCATTCAACCTACTGTGTAGTTATATCCGAAACGGGTTTGAAAATTTAGAGTTCATTTCTTTAGATTTGTTTACTGCCCGTCTCCAAGCATATCCCACTGACTAAAAAGAAAATCAAAATTTTTGACTACGTTTCGATTCAAATTCATTAAAAATGAAATAATATAGGATTCAAGTGTTCACATGCTACATGAAAATCCATTGGTATGAAATATCCTGAACTATACAGAGTGGTAAATAAAAATAATAAAAAATATATTCAATGATAAACGAAAGTAATTTTTTGTGGAGTTTTTATCAACCTTCTTTGGGTCGATAAAAACTCGTGTTCAGTGATCTCGATGCAAAATTAACTGAGATAATAATAATTCAGCGGTACAAAAAAGGCGTCTATTTTTTATAACTGGGCCAAAAATAATGCAGTCAACATACTTGTAGAACTCGGCGTAGACCCTTTTGCGACCATCTCCAAAAACGAACCTCATGTAGGATCCAGCAATAAGAACACTGATACCACACCAAAATAGGTTTCTCTTGATTTGCGAGTGCAAAAGGCTGCGCATTTGTGGTTTTGGAAGTTTTCCCGTTACTTCTGACATTCTGAAAATTGAAAAAAAACATGCAATGAATCAAACTACGAGGCCTGTTAAAAATAAGGTGAATTTTCATTTTTCTTTAGGAATATATATTTATTAATCGATTTCTAATTTGTACCCCTCAAAGTAGTCCCCCTCAGATATAATACACTTGTGCCACGAAGCACTGTTGGTATGTCCTTGAGCTCTCTTAGCGATTCGCTTTTCAACTCCTCAATCGTCGCAAAACGCCGTCTTTTCATGGATCTCTTCAATCTTGGGAACAGGAAAAAGACGGTATAGGTCAAATCTGGTGAAAACTCAAGCGTTGGCAGCTGCTTTTTTTATCTGCCCCACATGACCAAGCTCACGAAACTGCTTCTCTATTTTGCTTATTGTTTCTTGAGATATGGACGGTGACTAAGGAGATTTCTCATAAAATATGCGAGCTACTTCCTGTTTTGTTCGGGTTTTATCTCCGTAATCAATCATTTGTAGAACTGTTATTTTATGCATTTTCATTAATCTAATCATTTTTCAGACTTGAAGTTAACCAACTTTGAACTTGAATTAAAATACTGACAATTAATGTTGTAACATACAAAATAAGTGGCAACTAACGTTGCCACGGAAATTATTTACAGTTTTTAAAGGATGCCATCTAAAAAAAATTTATTTGTTTTCTGCTTACTTTCTAATTATCAATACCTCAACATAAAATGAATTTTGAGTATGTTGCAATAAGTTTTGAGTGTATTTTATGGAATTTCGGTAACCACATGAATTTAATTCATTTCACTTCAATTGTTGCAATAAACTTGAAAGCGATAACATTTTTGAATAGCGAATGAAGAGACCTTTCAAATGATATATCACAAACCTATATTTCCTGTTTAAAAAATTTTAGGTTGTACCTGTCATTCAACGGGGGTTGAATGT
The DNA here is from genome assembly GCF_000500325.1 of Leptinotarsa decemlineata. Lineage (NCBI taxonomy): Eukaryota > Metazoa > Arthropoda > Insecta > Coleoptera > Chrysomelidae > Leptinotarsa > Leptinotarsa decemlineata. The sequence goes on from NW_019291607.1 coordinate 70,830, forward strand.
AGGGGTAGCATTTTTCCGTTGGAGCATGTCAAATTATAATTTAAATTTGACGTGTTTCGGGATTTTATTAAAATATGTACCGTAACCGAAATAATGAATTTATTCCATTTGGCTTTCACACACTGTATATCTCCAATGTGATCTTCCATGTAATTTTCGGTTTTTATTAGTTCCAGAAAATCCATTATAAACCCGTCCTTCTGGCACCTTTCAACGATTTGTTTTAGTCACGTGCTCTGGAATAAAATAAGGAGTTCCAAACAAAGTTTGTCGCCTTATTCCGTATAATTGGGTCCAGTTCCACTCCATTTTCCGCTACGTCAGATAACTAGTAATCGATGAAGTTTTGAATTACGCACTTTCATTTATAAATATATTTCATTCGCAAAGCATTTTCATTTTCATCCAGCCGCTCGTTTGTCAATATTTGATATTGCAGTGGAAAACTAGAATAATATAAGCATTTTCCGGTGATTTCTTTTTCGGAAATAGTTACATAACCCACACATGACTTTTTTTCATTAAACATACATCTAGACAATGAAAAAACGCAAATGTGACAATTAAAGATCCTACTAACCTTGACGCGGTGGAAAAGCCGTGGAAAACTGGAGAATACTGGCTGGAAAACACGCAACAAATATTAATATCGTTCCGCCGGGCAGGCGCCAACGTCACTAAATTCAAGACTTATCTTCCAGAATCCGTTATTTGTAATAACACTAATCTACCTTGATATCGACTGTTTACAGATAATACTACTCAATATCGATTTGAAATGTGTCGACAGAGGGGCGACGCAACTAGAAATTGAAACGGAAAATGCGGTAATTGTTTACCATCTGCATTTGGAATTTCCTGATTTGTTATCTTTGTGGTTGTGACCAGAGGTGAACTGTACATTTTCATCCATGTTCTTTATCCCAATAAATAAAAAAAAATTAAAGTCTTTTCACCTGGAATGCACCATTGGATTTGAATCGCTGGAGATTAAATCCATTTGGAAAAAAGTTTTCAGGAAGTTTATTCCACATAAACGCAGTTCTCCAGATGAAAGAGTTTTCAAATAGTGAAGTTCGAGGTGTACTGAGTTGAACCTCAAAACGATAAGGAGCCACAGTCCGTCGCCTATTTCTGATATGTACCGCTCTTGGTGGAATCAAATGTGCCAAGTCACTTCCCGTAAAAGTATCTATAGAAGAGAGACAAATCTCCAACGTTTCTTCGATGTTCCAGGCTATAAAGGTTGCACGAGGCGTTCGCGTCTCCAATCAGGCGGATAGATCTTTTCTGGATGGAATCCAGCAACTTTAGGGTATGTTTGGGAGCAGAGCTCCATTAATAAGAACAATACTCCAAAGAAAGTCTGATCTGAGCTTTAAAAAGCATCAAAAGTTGCTGAGGTGTGTATAGTTTTCTGGTTCGAAACAATGATCAAAGCTTTTGCAATTCCAGCGACATGATTGTACCAAGACATATTGGTGTTCATTTCAACCCCAAACATACCTATCGAAGCAGAAAGCGGAATTGTACGACCTGATATTACTATAGCCGGTTCGGAGATATTTATCTTCTTGGAGAAAACCGATGCCTGGGTATTTGTTGCATTGAATTCATCCTGGTTACTTTCTCCCCAATTCGAAATCACTATCAGATCCTCATTAAGATATACAACGTCCTGCTGTCGGTGAAGATATGCCTCTGCAGCCGATGTCCTGGAATCCACCTGGAATGACGAGACAGGTGTGCTGTCGTCAGTAAAGCAGGGAATGTTCTTTCAGGAAGCTGAAGAGCCATACACAAAAATGATCCGTCAAGCCATATGTATATCAAAGTTTGGCCAGCAAACCCTCATGCCACACACGGTCAAAGGCCTTAGAAATATCGAGCGCGTCAGATTTTCTAAGGTGGTGTTAAGCGCAACAAAAAAAAGCTCTCATTCAATAATCTGACAATTTCGATCTGACGCAAACTCGCCGCCATTATTATAATGTGCAAAAAAAAATTCGCCGTTTTGGAATACTCAATCGCGTCAGATTAAGATATATATGGTTCATCTTGATGTTTTAGACGTGTTGTCTCATAATCTGACGATTATCTAGAGGGGTTCGCTTAATCTGACAAAAACAATATTTTTTTTTAAATGTTTTCAATTCATTGAACTTAAATATTCATAATTATAATACGAGAAATTCCAATAATATAGGTAGGTACATATAAACAGACCGGCATTCGGAAGTACCATGAACTCGTTATTTTTTAGGGGATTCCACGAGTTCAATGAATTACCGGAAGAAATAAAAAAAATATCAATTTCAAATGAATTTAAAAGAGCACTTAAAGGATAAAAAAAAAGTAATGGAATACAAATTGTATGGTTATGTGGAATTATTTGGGATATTATTGGCTATCATTTATTGGGCTATCATCTATTGTTATCTATTGTTTTTAATTGTTCACTAGGGTATTTGTATCTGTAATGAAACCAAATATCACTGTTTTAATAATAATTCAATGTATATATGTACCTATATTTCATTATCTATTTAAATGTTACTTAACATATGATACTGAAATCTTTATATGTAATGTTCATTGTCTGGCTACATGCTAGTTTAAATCTCAAATTGTTTAAATTTAAAATTTTTCACATACATTTTTTTTTATATTTCATTGTGCTAGTGTTATTATTACACTCATAGATATGTATATTAGGTTTCCTATTTCAATAAAGATTATTATTATTATTGAAATGTTCGGCGTGAAATATCGGATAAGCCGTTCATATGTCGAAAAGTTTAAGGCAACCATTTCGAGCATTTAATTTTTTCCCAAATGGCGCCCAGTTGCCATCTTGAAAGTTTCATCTATAGCAAAGAACTCCACATTCAGAGAATTAGGGATAAACTGCTTGCCAATCCCGACGGGTCTAGATCCTTCTGGTCGGTAGCTATAGCTGCTAATCAGAACTTTACAAAGTTCCAATTCCACTACTAACACAAGCGGATGGTTCAATTTAAAAATCTATAGTGGCTTCCCCCACCGATGAAAAGGTATATATTATATAACATTTTTTTCTTCTTATCATCTAGCTATTCCCGAGTAAAACTTTTTTGGAAATATTAGGTTGTTTCAATAGTTTTGTCCTTTCCATTGACATGTGTTTTTGTAGGTCCATATGCATATAATTAATTCTACTGTGTCGTGAAATATTCTGATCGATAGAGAATGTTCTCCAAATTAAATTTTTTTGTCTCTTTTCAGAGTATTACCATGTGATATCGTTAAGCGATTTCCTGCCAATTTTTCCTTCACTGAGATATTACAGTTCAAAGTACTCATGAAAACGGACAAAACTTTTGCAACAACCTATATAGGTTGTGATACGCCAATTCAGTTCTTTCAATTTTCTATGCAACACTGGTACTGAGTATTTTTTTTAATATAAAAAGAACCGTTTATCCATGGAACCAATAGAATAGTACCTCAGAATTATTATACTTATGCCAGACAAATTATTCATGGAATAACTGAGAAATTTCAGGAAATCAGGATACTTTTCCCACATTGGTCACTCCGATTGGTCTGCTAGATTACCTGATATGACACCTTTGGATTTAGTTAAAAAAAGTTCAATAGACCTTGGGCGAATCGTTCTGATGGAAATCCTTCATCGTTATTGCATCCAAAAGGTTAGATGGGTCTTTGTCTGGTATACCTAGCTCGAGATATCCCTGTATGGAGTAGTTGAACAGTTCGAAATCGTACCTGAAAAAAAGTTGAGGGTCTTTCATTGAGCGCTTCATTTATTTGAATGTAAATAAAACAAAGTTTGTGTGAGATATCATCGAAATTTTTCATTCGTTTGAAAGACATAAAACATAATATCGTTCAAATGTCCTCCACAGCTTCTCTTAGTGGAGCGCATCTGACTCCATGAATCAGGCTGAAATTGACCGATAGCATGGTTATTTTGGCTTTGAAGACCGCCGTGGTTTCTGGTTTATTCGCATATTCAAGAAAACCCCACCAGTGAAAGACATAAAACATAATATCGTTCAAATGTCCTCCACAGCTTCTCATAGTGGAGCGCATCTGACTCCATGAATCAGGCTGAAATTGACCGATAGCATGGTTTATTATGGCTTTGAAGACCGCCGTGGTTTCTGGTTTATTCGCATATTCAAGAAAACCCCACCAGAAAAAGTCGAACCGGGTTGAATCGCACAATTTCAGTACCTAGTCAGTTGTCCGATGGTTTTCAAAGGCTTTATCAAAGGCGATGCGACAAATCACCTGATTTCTAATATTGGATAAAAAAACCTTTTGTCTGATTTATACCAAGTTTTTTATTTGTTATGACCGGTTTTGGTTTATTAAACCATTCTGTTTTGATTATACGAAATTCTCTCAAAGTGTTTTCGATAATATACAAATTGACATTTTCCATCTTTGACAGTCCTTATTCACGAGAGTAAATTCATAGACTTCAGTTTCGAGATCAGATAATTAAAACACGCCCAAAGTCCAAAAGTTTGTCAGCCAGGGCAATTTTTTTAATTCATGGGAACATGCTTGGAAGATCAACAGAAAAAATCCATCAGATCAATCGTTTGACTCACCGTTGAAGTTGAAAATTCGTCTTCAATATGAAAAGCGTATGAGTTAGTTAAAGCCGTCAACTTGACATCCTGCAGAGAATACGGTAGGTAGTTTCCAAAGAACGTTGGACCATGTGCCAAACATCACATGGTGCCAAAGGGAGTACATGTCTGTAAACCCCATCAAAAGTGTAGTAATCCTCTACCAGTAAGATGAATCTGGACTGTCAACTTAACTTTCTCCAACGGTGGGGTTATTCCATTTGCAGCGGTAGTGGAGTATTATTGTAATCATCCTTGATAGAAACTCATCTGGAATGCTTACTTAGAAAAAGTTTCACACAAACCCAGACTTCACCTACGACACAAGGAATATGTGGAAGATTTTGGAGCTTAGGACTCTAAACAAATCCATTGACAATATCAGATGGCTTAATCCCATTATGTAGTATAGTGTAATATTGTGATTCTCTTCCCTTCATTTGATTCGGGTTTTACAACTCAAGGGTCTAATTGGTTTCATTATAATCGTTTAGCCAATACCATTTACCGTGAAACCTACTATACGGAGCAATTTTCTGGTGGCATAGCAGAAGGTTCAGACCAAACTCTATTGTACATGACATTTGACACACTCATCAGCAACTATGGCAGTCCTTCCAGACCAACCACCTCTCCACATCTTGCTGGAGAGGGAAACTATGTGGAAAACATACTGTTGGGACTGAAAGTCCCAACATTCTTGAAATTACCTCAGACCTCATACCTTCAACAATCAACTACAGGTGCAGGTGTATTCAGACGCAGGCCAAGGACAGATATACCAACCTATCTAGGAACTTGACGACTATATTTCAGGCGAAAATCTACGTCATTCATTTGATAGAATATATTAAAGAACATCCAAGTGACTCTAGAAACACCTGGCTCTGTGGGATGGTAGTAAGCTGCCAAAAAATACTTAGCTGTAGTCGGCTACAAAATATAATAACTTAGAGACAAATTCTATATTGTCATAGACATAAATTCTATGTAGCCCAATGTCTTTTAGTGGGTCTACAACATTAGCAGAATATTTCCTGGCTTGACGTGGGCTTACTCAGAACACGAGGCTATTGGGCATAGTTGTCGATAGCGATGGCGATGGAAGAAAAAAAATATGCCCTTAGGTAGTGTTGTCAAAATATTTTACAGGTGCGAGTACCCATACGTGTGGTATCTGGTAAAGAGAAATTCACCTGTAAATGTGGTACAGCTGCAGAATCTGCGACCTCGTCAGCTGCGAGTAATACTTGGCCACTTGATTCCCGGTGTTTCCCTTTCCCGCGTTCCTCCACTCTGGCCGAATCAGGTGGCCTAGATGCGCCATTTCGATGAGGTATTGTTGGTCCTCCTGAAGGGTCTCGGTGTGGGCGATCACCTGGAAGTCGAACATGCAGGGCGTGCAGAACTCAACGATGGGGCTCCAGTGCATGTCTAGTCGTTCGCCCTGTCGCACCGAATCCACCAGGTACTCGACGAATTCCGGAAATGTCGGCCATTTTTGGGAGAAGACGCTGCGCTGTTGCTGAAACGAATATATCAACAATACATAAAAGGTAGTCTTGATGCCTGATATCAGTTGAAAAAAAAATAATTTTTCATACCCGTAGTTCAACCCCAAACATTTAAAAAAATTTTTGGACATATTTTTTTATGATGTGGCATTAAAAAATACATATAACCCCCAATTTTAACACTTCTATTATCAACCACTATTTTTTGATAGCCATTTTAGCAACTCAATCATTTCTAACCCTGATGATAGATCAGTTATTCCCGTCAGGCGTCTACCGGTGTTGCACAGCCGTGGTGTATACCTGGCAAATCGCGTGCTATTGCACACCACGGCTGTGCAACGGCACGCGATTAGTCATAAAGAAATCAATGAAAATGTTGTCGAAGCCAGCATTTTGAATGGCAAGTTCCGAGGTTAAAATATATTAATACCATGAGTCCCTATTATACCCAGTGATGTGCCAATTCAGATTGACATTTGCAATGACTATTAATAAGTGCTAAGCTTATGTTTTTCACACGGATCATTATACGTGGCATGCTTTCAACTGGGAAAACCTTCAAATTTGTTTGTTTTAGTTAAACATAGACCGAAAAACATTATACAATAGGAAAAAAGGTGAAATTTTTGCGACCTGCGCGCAACGGTAGAAAGCAATCGGAGGAACAAAGATGCACATATTTGCGATTAAAATTGTTTCTGTTTAGTGTAAATGTACAGTCTCCTGAATAACCAACCACTATTAGTCCATCTCATTATTGAATTCAAAATAATTTTGGTCAAGACAGGAAATGAGGGTTATAAAGATAACTTGTTTAATTATGGGCTTAGTATTCTTTTGAGTTAGAAAATTATTGCATTGTAGTAATGTCTTTAAATATATTTTATTGAACTTATGTTTGTCATACATTTAAGTCATTTCTATATGTAACACATACCTTTTTTTTATTTCTAACATTCTAGTTGATTTGTATATTATTAGGATATCCTATTTAAATAAAGATCTATCTATCTATCTATCTATCTATTAATCATCATCTTCATCTTCATCACGAACGAGTCTCTGATGTGTTCAGCTGTGATGGCGTCATGACAACAGAATTCAGTGTGGGGACGGAGTGAGAGAGTAATAGATAGAGAAAAGGTGAATAGAGAATAGAGGAACAGAAACTCGGAGAGGGAAATATAGGTATCACGCAGCTGTACGCTTTAAACTTTCTCGACGAATTTTTGCTATTTTGGCTTGCGGAAATCGTCAGATTATATATTTTTCGTTATTCTTGAATTATTTCCTTCAAAATAAAAAAAATTAGCTACGCACGAGAATGTCGAAGTGACGTTATTTTCTTTACAACTTTGCTGCCCTCCCCTTTTTTTACGTCACTCTCAAATTGTCAGATTACTGGAATATACACTTTTTAGCAGGTAATTAACTCACCCTACCTTAATCTGACGCGCTCAAGAATTTCTGATGATCAACTTTTTTTTACTAATCTGATCGTTTATCCCTCACAGGCAGCCTTATATATGGGACTCATATTTGGTGGAGGTACTCAACCGGTTACCAGGTATACCCCTGTATATTAATCTGCCGCGCTTTAGTAAATCCCGAAATCCCCGGCTTGGGCTCCTCTACTATAAGTTTGTTATTGCTCACAACAGCTGCAAACTTAGGATAAATGAAAGCAAATATTTTCACATTCAGAGAATTAGGGATAAACTGCTTGCCAATCCCGACGGGTCTAGATTCTTCTGGTCGGTAGCTAAAGCTGCTAATCAGAACTTTACAAAATTCCAATTCCACTACTAACACAAGCGGATGGTTCAATTTAAAAATCTATAGTCGCTTCCCCCACCGATGAAAAGGTATATATTATATAACATTTTTTTCTTCTTATCATCTAGTAGATATGCGTTTCTTCGAATGTTCTAGAAAAACCTTGGAAATGTGCTGAATATGCTGAGTCATTTCCTGGGTAACTGCGTAGTGGCTGATGCAATGTTTGTTTATTATGGTGCAATCCTTGGACAAAGGGTGCATTGATTTTTCTAATATAACATGCATGTTTTGTTAATCGATAATTTGTGAAAATTTAAAGATATTTCGTGGGACCTAATCAGGAACAGCAAAATTGGTAGATGAAATCATTGTTGTGCTTTCGAATCAGCAAATTGTTTACCGAGTAAGTATAAGTAAATCAACTCAGGTAGAGGTTAGACGTGACTAATTTCACGTTAACGTCAATTATTATTTTTAGTAGAAATTGGATGTGACTATAGCCACGTTTGCGTAACTTATTGTCTCAATTAGAGGTAGAAGTGGCTGAATAACCTCAATTATTGTTTTAATAGAGTTCAGAAGTGACTATATTGACGTTAACGTCAATTATTGTTTTCAGGAAAGATTAGAAGTGACTATTCACCGTAAATTAATATTGCACTGTTTGGTATTGGATAAGACAAAGCAATACTTTTGGGCTCTGGTTCCATCTGGTTATTTACGAAGTGTTTGTAGTAATGGATGTAGATGTGGATGACTTGGACCTTGACAACGATGAAATCAAGGGATTTCTCAAGCATAAGCTGATGGAATTGAAAGCTAATAATGCCAAAATATCACAAACTATTAGCGAAAGAAAGAAACATATTCAGAAGTTAGTTGAAATTAATAATGATGAAGTAGATGAAGAGTCTGTTAGCATATCACCCACATGGAAGAAACTGTTTAATGGGAAATATTCTCTGGGATTCACCATTCAAAATAATGGCACAAGGTAAGATACTTTTTTCATTGTTTCCCTTTATTCTTAATCTTCAAAAAAAGTCGCCAAAAATACGTAACTGGAATTTTAATATGGTAAACAACTTCTAACATGTTAATAATTTCGATTAGTCAATTCCAAGCACCGAGTACAGATAAGCACTAGGAAACTATCGATAATTTATCACAATTCATTGAGTTTGATATAGGGCCTTGAAGACGGATACGTTTTGTACTCAGGTATGCTTTATTCTACCTTCCTCGTTCAATAGACCTTGGGCGAATCGTTCTGATGGAAATCCTTCATCGTTATTGCATCCAAAAGGTTAGATGGGTCTTTGTCTGGTATGCCTAGCTCGAGATATCCCTGTATGGAGTAGTTGAACAGTTCGAAATCGTACCTGAAAAAAAGTTGAGGGTCTTTCATTGAGCGCTTCATTTATTTGAATGTAAATAAAACAAAGTTTGTGTGAGATATCATCGAAATTTTTCATTCGTTTGAAAGACATAAAACATAATATCGTTCAAATGTCCTCCACAGCTTCTCTTAGTGGAGCGCATCTGACTCCATGAATCAGGCTGAAATTGACCGATAGCATGGTTATTTTGGCTTTGAAGACCGCCGTGGTTTCTGGTTTATTCGCATATTCAAGAAAACCCCACCAGTGAAAGACATAAAACATAATATCGTTCAAATGTCCTCCACAGCTTCTCATAGTGGAGCGCATCTGACTCCATGAATCAGGCTGAAATTGACCGATAGCATGGTTTATTATGGCTTTGAAGACCGCCGTGGTTTCTGGTTTATTCGCATATTCAAGAAAACCCCACCAGAAAAAGTCGAACCGGGTTGAATCGCACAATTTCAGTACCTAGTCAGTTGTCCGATGGTTTTCAAAGGCTTTATCAAAGGCGATGCGACAAATCACCTGATTTCTAATATTGGATAAAAAAACCTTTTGTCTGATTTATACCAAGTTTTTTATTTGTTATGACCGGTTTTGGTTTATTAAACCATTCTGTTTTGATTATACGAAATTCTCTCAAAGTGTTTTCGATAATATACAAATTGACATTTTCCATCTTTGACAGTCCTTATTCACGAGAGTAAATTCATAGACTTCAGTTTCGAGATCAGATAATTAAAACACGCCCAAAGTCCAAAAGTTTGTCAGCCAGGGCAATTTTTTAAACAATGTGGAACGTGGCGAACACACCTCTTTAACGTTGTGGGATCTGAGCAAAGCATTTGATTGTGTTAATCACAATCTCCTTATCAAAAAACTTGAGTACCATGGAATCCGAGGAACATCTTTAAATTTCTTTATATTCTATCTCTCTTCAAGGAAACAAGCAGTTTATTTGGATAATACTCTGTTATATATAAAAATGTCTCATGGCATCCCTCAGGGGTCTGTTCTGGGACCTACATTATTTGTTATCTACATAAATGACATTTTCGACTCTACGCTTCCCAAAACAATAATTTGCTTTGCAGACGATACGACAATGCTAAATGAAAGTTCCGATATTGACGTTATATTAAAAGTAAACCAAGAACTGAAAGAAAGGGCGGAAAAATGGTTCTCACGAAACAAGTTGAAGCTAAATAGGGATAAAACGCAAAATATTATTATATCATCAAATAATCTCTTAACAAATAACAATCATGTTAAACTTCTTGCCATAACTGTCGATGATTCACTGAAATGTTGTGTGAAAAACTATCTAGCCAACTTTATCTACTTCGTAGGCTGAGGCAAGTTCTGAGCACCCAAACACTAATAACCTCCTATCATTCACTATTCCACGCTCACCTAACATATGGTCTACTCCTATGGGGTAGATCTTCCTATGCTCTCAGAGCATTCCGTTCAGACTACCACAATTACACTACCAGAAATGCACAAAAACTGATACAACCCCCGGTCAGGCTAGAAATGTCAGTGCGTAATTCGCTGGATATCAAACTCTACAATGTTTTGCCTTCTGATCTAGTATTGTTGTGCACGAATGTATTCAAGAGGAAGGTGAAAAAATTATCTAATAAAAGACTGTTTTTTATAATTTGAAAGATTATATGAACTGTACATATACGAAATGATTTTAATATTTTCATGTTTTAGCTGTTGTGCTGAATCATCACAAATTTTACTGTCTTTTTTATTCATACACAACTGTGTACATTGTACCATTATTTCCTGACTTGTCATAAATGTAATTTACATATAATATGATCAAATAAATCTATCTATCTATCTATCTACATAAATAGGTTTAGCCAGCTATATCCGGAGACATTTGACGCACTCATTAGCGGCTTCAAGACACGACAAGAAAACATACTGTGGACACTGTAAGTCCCAACATTCTGGGAATGACCTCGGACCTTACACCTTCAAGAATCAACTGGAGATGCAGGTGTATTCAGTCGCAGACCAAGGACAAATATATCAACCTATCTAGGAATTTGTCGACTATATTTCAGGCGTAAATCTACGTCATTTATTTATGATAGAATAGAACGACGGAAAATGACTTCCTACACAAATTGATGAAGATATTCCAGGACATCCAAGTGACTCTAGAAACACCTGGCTCTCTGAGTTAGTAGTAAGCTGCCAAAAATACTTTCCGCCCAAGCTACAAAAGTAACTGCAGCTGTAGTCGGCTACAAAATATAATAACTCAAGAGACACATTCTATGTAGACCAATGTCTTCTAGCGGGTCTACAAAATGAGCAGAATAACCCCGTCTGGATACTAGCCTGACGTGGGTCTACTCAGAACATGAGGCTATTGAGCATAGTTGTCGATGGGAAAAAGATATGTCCGTGAGTAGAGTGTTGTCAAAATATTTCACAGGTGGGAGTACCCATACGTGTGGTATCTGGTAAAGAGAAATTCACCTGTAAATGTGGTACAGCTGCAGAATCTGCGACCTCGTCAGCTGCGAGTAATACTTGGCCACTTGATTCCCAGTGTTTCCCTTTCCCGCGTTCCTCCACTCTGGCCGAATCAGGTGGCCTAGATGCGCCATTTCGATGAGGTATTGTTGGTCCTCCTGCAGGGTCTCGGTGTGGGCGATCACCTGGAAGTCGAACATGCAGGGCGTGCAGAACTCAACGATGGGGCTCCAGTGCATGTCGAGTCGTTCGCCCTGTCGCACCGAATCCACCAGGTAATCGACGAACTCCGGGAATGTCGGCCATTTTTGGGAGAAGACGCTGCGCTGTTGCTGAAACGAATATATCAACAATACATAAAACGTAGTCTTGATGCGTGATACCAGTTGAAAAAAATGAATTTTTCATACCCCTAAGTGATGAGGGTGTTCAACCCCAAACATTTAACTATTAATAAGTGCTAAGCTTATGTTTTTCACACGGATCATTATACGTGGCATGCTTTCAACTGGGAAAACCTTCAAATTTGTTTGTTTTAGTTGAACATAGACCGAAAAATATTATACAATACGAAGAGGTAGAAAGCAATCGGAGGAACAAAGATGCACATATTTGCGATTAAAATTGTTTCTGTTTAGTGTAAATGTACAGTCTCCTGAATAAACTGTGAAACCAACGTACAAAGTCCCCACTATTAGTTCATCTCATTATTGAATTCAAAATAATTTTGGTCAAGACAGGAAATGAGGGCTACAAAGATAACTTGTTTAATTATGGGATTAGTATTCTTTTGAGTTAGAAAATTATTGCAAATAAAACAATACAAAGCATCCAAATTATGGGTCGCTTTTCTTCCCGAAAGTTTGTCATACTTCGCAAAAATTTGTTCTTAACTTTTCGACTATTTCTCGTTTTCCTCCAAAGAAATCCCATGTAATGCATAACTTTTCTCAAGCTTTCGTAGGAGCCAGCATAGTTATTTTCGGATTTGAATTTATGATGTATGCGCCGAAGAGTTGGAACCTTTTTATCGACAGTATAATAATTAATAATAAATCTTCGAAGCAATCCTTTATCAAAACCATCTAAGTTAGTTTTAGCTGCGGCTTTCTTTCTTTTTATATTTGGTGTCAACAAAGCAGCGGCTTCTCCATTCTCAATCGATTTCATTTCCTTTGAAATTCTTTGTATACTGCTTAAACTTACGCCAGTTGCCATAGCAGCTCTTTCTTGAACTTTTTTAAAGTCCTTATAGGTTTATTTTCTGCCACTTCTCGTTGCATAAAAAATTACATTGGCTATAACTTCCCTCGTTTGAATTGTCAGCAATTTACGATTTAGGTTTGATTTAAACTCCATCCTGGTTACAATACTCAAATTGTACCCTTTACGCTTTATTTCTGCTCGGACTCTACACTTGGTTAACCCGCGAAACCCACTTCACAACAGACAAATTCGATTGTCTGGGCTGTGGGCGTGTCCACTCCTGATTTTGAAACTTTTTCCTACTCTTGACAAACTGTAAATGTTATACACACTATAGCACTGAGAGATTAATATTATTTGTAAGTGTTATTGTTTTGATAGAAATAATTCATGTGACAGAACGTTTGCCGGGTCAGCTAGTATTTCTATATACTGTTATTTATGAAAGTAGTGAATCTGTGGGGATATCGACATTTTTTCAAGTGCAACCACTGAATTGTAGTAGAATCTTAGATCTAGATTTTATGAACTTTGTGTGGTTAGCTCTGGCAGTAGTTTTGCATTATTCAACACCATAGATTACTCCAGAAGCTTGTTGCTATTTTCTTGTTGAACGCTTTCTTAATAATCCGACAAAAATACTCCTGTACAACGAAATTTTAACTCTTCGCGATGCACGTTTCATCAAATAAGTTGGTGTTACCAGGGGATGATTGATCATACCATAGTATTAACGTACCGAAATGATTGTTACAATTCTTGTGTATAGAAGAGAAGTGTCGACTTTCTATAGTAGCCCTCAACAAGATCTGCACTTTGTCAGCGTCCGAATTTGGAATGCTATAAGGGTGAACTATTAACAATATTTGAGGGATACTACATAGCTGATACTCTTCTAACAATGCTTCTACCAACTACAACCTCACCTTTCTTCTGTATCTGTACTTCATGATGATTTCGTTGCCGAGTTTTTTGTGATGTGTATGTGGCAGAGCATATTGGAGTTTGTCCCGATAAGCGGAAAGCAGTCGTTCTAGCGGATGGCGTACTATTAAAAACGAGATGGATGTGTTGAAAGCCTTTCGCAGAGCGAACAGAGAAGGACGGGGATATCTTTGCCTCGCTAAAGTCATAGGCACTAGTTTGCTCTTCTTCAAGAACTGAGGACTGTAGCTGAAAGCAAAAAAATTGATTGACCACCTCTTTGTATCAATTTGACTGTCATATTGGCTTACCCTGCTAATATGTTGAAGTTGTACATCCAGGAAGTGCTGGCAGCTTTGAAGACGTTGCACCAGACGAGATGGTGCTTATTGTCTACCAGAAATTCCCATGGGTTGGGCCTGTGTAGGCTGTCGTTACCTTGGCGGTCCAAGCCTAGAAGTTTGCAGGTTTTTTTCATGTGCTTTCGTCGCAAATCGAGCCTTTTTCCTATCAGGGACAAGTTTTGATTCACATTCGGTTCGATGACCAATTTTCGTCTGTAGGCTATCTGCAAAATATCGAATTAGTGCCGTAGCTGAGGAACAAGAAGGAAATATGGGATTTTTTTGGAAGAATTGTTTTACCTTTCACAGGCAAAACCATATCCGGCTCGAAGGACCAATGTGAAATAACACTCGAAAGCGACGGAAAAGTTATTCAGGAATACTTATGGTAGAGAATTGAAATTTTGAAGCTAGGAGGACGAAGAAAAAATCCAAAACTGATAAGAAAGGCTGTCATAAACTCTTGTCTAAACGGTCTGCATATGTAAAGTTCAAACAGACCCTTCTCTTCTCTCACTACTAGAAACTTGAGAGTATATGCTTCACAGAGCGTTCCAATAAAAATTTGACCCGTTAGCTATAACCCAAAAATGGACGTGTGACAGAAAATTCAAAAAACCTTACAATTTATTTGTCATTTCTTTAGTTTGTGTAATTGATGACTCATTTATGTTGTGGAAAACCGGACGTAGCAATACTAGTGGAACTAGTGGAAATTAGGCAAAAGTAATTTCATTCATTTCATTGTAGTCATTCAAGTATGTTTTTTCGAATCACCATGGACGGATATAGCATTCAACAACACGTGCAAATATTAATAACGTTTTATCAAAATGGGTGTTTGTTCGGGCAAAGTCTGCGCACTTCTCCCATTTTACGGTCACCCCAACCGTCTTATCGAGAAGGCTATTCGCCATGTGGTGGATTAATTTGAGTCCACTGGTTCGATAAGTGATCGACCAATACCCATACGTCGACAGAAAGAAAGATGTGCCGAAGTCATTGCCACTGTCTGTGAAAGTTTGCAGGAGAATCTGAGGCGGTCGTTTTTGCGTCGCTATATAAGAACTCGGCCTTTCGCAGACCATAACTTGGCGAATATTGCGAGTAGGGGGGGTGACTGTAGGTCCACAGCACTTAGGCCACATGTGACCCATTGTACATCCTCCCGAGGAGTTGTCCTCTTGGGTCATCGTCCATTCTGCCCTTTCCAGGAAGGTGGACAGGTCACTGGGAGACATCTCCTTTATATCGGCAGGTGTAGGTCAAGACTCGCCAAACACCCACTCTCTTATTGACGATAACTTCGGACACTCGCATAAGACATGCCGGATTGTTTGATCTTCCTGTTCACACATCCTGCATAGAGGTGTGTCCACCAGCCTCATATTATGGAGGTGTTTCCTTAGTTGACAGTAACACACTCTCTTTGGCAACCTTGAGGTATCCCACGATGGCCTCTGCGAAGGTTTTGGCAGGTACAGCGACATTACTGTCGTTGCGCGGCTTCTTCAACCTTCCTGGGGTTCCCCTAGTGGAGGTGTTCAAGTGAGGACGCTTTCCTGCAGTGGCAGCCGGTTTCTTGCCTTTATTCAAGGCGGAGATCTTGGCGCCTGCCGCAAGAAGTGCCCTTGCTGTTGGAGGTGGAGTGGGGGAGGATGAGAATGCACTTATAGTTGCCGCCACTCCAGCCTCTTTCGCTCTCTTTCTCCTTTTGGCCTCGGCGTCGCAAATGCGCTTACGCCTTGGCCTTTTTATTACATTACGACGTGACATGCTATGTCCAGCCTCATTCCAAGCGGCACATAGGGGTGGACATTTCTGTTCATCCCCAGCCACCGCCAAAGATTGAGGTGAGCACTGTCCAGTCTCGGGATTGGTTTTTGTTGTGTCTGTTTTGTTTGTTTCATGTATGTGTGTTCCCACGAGTTGCAAGGGAAGAGTTGGTCACCTCTGGCAGAGCCCCGCATTACCAGAGGAAGGCTGATTACAATGGGGTTTCGCCCGGTTCCTCAAGGGGATAGTTCGTAACCGCATATCACCCTGCGACTATTCAGCTGTCGGCACGATTCCTTACACCTTAGCTTGGGTAGGCTGGTCCACGGTGGCATAGTTTGCAAAGGCTTTTGGTGAGTTTTAGTTCTCCTCATCCTACTTATTTCTGCCACTGACTAGGAGTCCGGCGATCCCGTCCGTAAGGCTACATATTGGCTTCCTGGATAGGGCCCCCAGTACCCTGGCCGTTCCCCTATCCGCCACCTGGGAACGCGCCCGATAGGTAGCCCAACTCACGAGTCGCATCCATCGTATTCTTCAGATCTGGCCTCTAGCGACTTTTTCTGCTCTCAGACCCCAAGAGAATACTCGATGGAAAGAAACTTAGCTCTGATGAAGAGGCAATCGTCGGAACTGAGGTTTATTTTGAGGTTAAAAACAAACAGCACTATAAAAATGGCATTAGGAAAATTGTATGGCTGCTATAATTGTTTTATTGCCCTCGAAGACAATTATAGTGAATAATTAAATGAAATTTCATCAACATTTTGTTTTTCAGTGTTAGCCTACGAAATTTTCAGCCCAACATAAACAAGGAATGGTCAAGTTTTTGTCAAAACGCTCTGAATTATCAGAATTTCGGTAGCTTTCTGTTTTATTTTTAATGATAATGTTTACTATGAATAGACACTAATTTGATTCATCATGATTGATGAAATTGAAATTTTTGGTCGAATATATACAGAATGAAACACAATAAATTGGAAGTTTCGTTCACAAGAGCAGTGACGTCTTCAGTCGAGATATACTACATGGATCAATAAGTCCCGAGACTAACCCAGAGATGGCGCTCTTAGTAAACCAGTAACCACGTCTTTCTAGAGTACACGCATCTCCTAACGACTCTCCATCCACTCACTTGAGCCTTCCTTCTCCTTCTCAGTCTCATGTTTTCAGTCAGCTCCGGATGGACCTCTGGAAGAGACTTCCGCGATCCATTTTGCTTGTATCAAACATATCTACGTCACCTATAAAACAAACTTATTGATAATATTCGATCCGTGACCATTCAAATTGTATACTTTCTGTCGAGAAAGTACCGGAAATCGATTATTCAAAAAGCCCGCGAGAAGCGAATGTCGAAATTATTTTTGTAGCTAGTAGTCTAACCAATAAGTTCAAAAACATGAAAAATGGAGATAAGGGTCCGCGCGGCTGTTACGGCATACGCGCGCTGCCGCAAAAGAGAGTTTATCAAAAGAAATAATTTTTTTATAACATAAAATGTCATTTTAAAAATTAAAAAAAATCTAGTATCTTAAGTGAAATTCATCACGAAACATTGTCAATCACCTTCAAACAAACGAAGAAAATATGTTTGTTAATGTTAACTTGTGGATTGCAACATACGTATTATTTGAATTTATATTTATTATTTTCACAGATCTAGCATTCCTCTGGGCAGTCTACAGCAGTTAGGTTAGGTCAAAAGTGAGTGGGTCTATTCGACTCTCCACCGTAACCCGCAAGCTTTTATTGTGGCTTACACCTATTCACACTCGACCACTTAAATCCAGCTTCTTAACGAAGCCGATTAGTTTGTATGATGTAAGTCGAATTGATTGATGTAATTTGGGTCGAATCAAAATCAAGCTTGTAGTTGAAGTAATTAGTAAGAAATAGAAATCGAAATCGGGTTCCAAAAGTGAAGGCAGTCCTTGAACAGCTGGCTAGAATATCGGATCACCTAAATCCTACATAACTGCTGATAAAGATTGCCGGAATTTTGGATTACTAAATCGTTGGTTCCTTGATGGTTCTTGGAGTTAGGATTACGATCAGAAGTTGTAAGATTCAATGCATTAAACCCTGGGGTAAGCCCCTATATTTTGTCTCTGATCATATTGATAATTATTCCTATCGAGAAAACGGATGAGAGGTATAGAACCTCATTTTTTTTTTGATTCTTATATTATTTTATTAATATTCAAACAAACAGGTAAACGTTATTCATTGTTTTATTGGATTGTTCCATTGGGGTAACTACTGTGTAAGTTCAAATGAAATGATCTACTTTGATGAGTATTGAAAAGGAAGTACAATATTTCTGTTATCTACTGTAGATGGCGTCCAAATGAGACCAGGTAATAATCGAAAGCCAAACCTCGCCCTTGCCTTCGCTAACTCAAGAGCTGGTCATTTCAGCCTTAGCAAAACTTACTAAAATAAGAAAATAGCAACAATTATTCCTCTCGTAATATCCTTCCTCGAGAAAAATAATATAATAAATTTATTTCAGTTTGGCTTTCAGTCTTCAAAAGGTACACAAGACGATATATTTTCACTCCTGGAAAACCTTTACACCAATCTTATTGAAAGAGAATCTGTGGCGGCCATGTTTTGTGACCTAACCAAGGCCTTCGATTGTGTGGACCACATTCTACTTCTTCGCAAGCTAGAAGTTTGCGGATTTAGAAGATCTGCATTACTTTGGTTTGAGACGTACCTTTCTCATCAGCCGCAGAATGTTCTATTAGATAAAATTCAATCATGGGAACTTTTCATTGGCAGTGGGGGCCCACAAGGTTTCG
Organism: Leptinotarsa decemlineata; assembly: GCF_000500325.1. NCBI lineage: Eukaryota > Metazoa > Arthropoda > Insecta > Coleoptera > Chrysomelidae > Leptinotarsa > Leptinotarsa decemlineata. The sequence continues at coordinate 89,716 of NW_019291607.1, forward strand.
TTTTGGGACCGGTGTTGTTTCTCATTTACGTCAATGACTTAGTCCATGTTGACATAATTGGTGAATTCACATGTTTCGCTGACAACACCACTATCCTCTGGCATAGCAATACCGCCTCAAATTTACTTGATCAAAGAAGAGTGAAAGTGGAGAAAAACAAATTTTTGGGGCTCTTCATTGATGAAAATCTAAACTTTGATTCCCCCACTTATGTAGAAGACTAGCAGCAGAATGTCATGCTGCTAGAGAGTTGTTGCTAGAGAGTTGTTGCAAGAGAGTTAGACAGTACTATCATGAGATCAGTTTATTTTGCACAAATTGAGTCCAATTTACGTTGTGGAATTTGTTTCTGGGGGAATTGTGCACAATTTCGTTTCAATATGGTATTCTCTCTACATAAAGGATCCATCAGATATTTATGGAAGGGTAGCTACAGGGATTCATGCCGCCCATTATTTGTGAAGCAAAAAATTGTGACCTTAGCATCTGTTTTTACTTTGTCTGTCTGTCTTATCCACAAAAAAATATAAAAATCAGTTTAATAACCATCTCAACTTATAGTACACCTCAGTCTTACTTCATTTTCTTTTCAACACCTACTCTAGCCCTTACACAAAATTCTATCATTTTCAACAACAAGAAGTTATTTAATTACCTTCCCAATAATTTAAGGCATATATATAATGAAAAGAAATTCAGAAAGAGAGTAAAAGAATTCCTTGTTGAGAGGCCCCATTATAGTGTGGACGAATTCTACCAAGGCTCTGTCGAGTAATTGGCATGTAGCTTTGTGTAAACAAGTTATTGAAATCAACACGAAATGGCTATCAATGTTCATTACGTA